>PVJC01026629.1:0-23876 GCA_004026665.1 Murina feae
GAGAGAGAGAGAGAGAGAGAGAGAGAGAGAAACATTGATGAGAGTGAACATTCCTCGGCTGCTTCCTGCAGGCCCCCTAGAGAGGATGGAGCCTGCAGCCCTGGCATATTCCCTTACCTGGAAATGAACCAGCAACTTTAATGCTCAACCATCTGAGCCACACAGGCCAAGGCTGTAATCTCAATTTTTGAAGAACAGATTTATTCTTTTAATACATTTTTAATATATTTTTATTGACTTCAGAGAGGAAGTGAGAGGGAGAGATAGAAACATCAATGATGAGAGAGAATCATTGATCAGCTGCCTCCTACACAACCCACACAGGAATCGAGCCCGAAACCTGGGCATGTGCCCTGTCCAGGAATTGAACCCTGACCTCCTGGTTCATAGGTCAATGCTCAATCACTGACCACACCAGCTGGGCAATACTTTCATTTTTTAAAATAAGAAAATTTGAGCCCTGGCTGGTATGGCTCAGTTGCTTGAGTGTAGTCCAATACACCAAGAAGTCAATCCCTGGTCAGGGCACATGCCTGGGTTACAGGCCTGATGGGGAGCATGCAGGAGGCAGCGAATCGATGTTTCTCCTCTTCCTCTCCCTTCCTCTGTCTCTAACATCAACAAAAACATTTTTAAAAGAAAATGTGGGAAAACAAACTCCTGTTTTCTCCATATTAAAAATGAAATGTGATTATGTGGTGGCCGTTTTCTTGTGACTCACTCCATATGTTGAAAACTCTGATAACGAGATCGTTAGAAGTAGAAGTAAAAACGAGACAGGAGAGATAGGACACAGAAGAAGGCTGACATGCGCTCTCACAATTCCCTGCACCACTTGTTTCTAAGATCCGGTCTCACACACAGGACAGTGACAGGTGGCTTTCTCTGTCTACACCTCCCAATGGGACAGAACTAGCTTACCATCTCCTCAAAAAGAAAGAGAAAATGCAAAATTTAAAGACCTGTAAGAGTAGAGATTGAAATAAATTGAAGCACTTACAGAAGTTGTAAAGGGCTCTCTTTTCAGCAGTTTTAAGAATGCTCCTCATTGCATCCCTATTCTCATTCCAATCTCAACTTCTTCAAAACAAGGGACACCTAACAATTGACACAAGACATAGAACACATCGAAGATAAATGGAGAGCAGGAGTTGAAGCAACTGCATGTTGCAGTCTCTGCTGACACACAAAAAAAGCAGATAATAAAATATTACTGATGTTAAATGGTTGACCTTTTAATATACTTAGATACATGTGCAGAAAATCGTTCGCCCACAATTTGGTATATGTACCCTCCTTGTAATAATGTACTTTTCAGAGTGCTTTCATATCTACCTTCCAGCAATTCTATTATATAAGCCACCAGAATTATTACCTATTGAACATATGACAAAACGTTTGAGGATAATTTTCTCAAGGTCAGCGAGGTAGTGGCAGGGAAGAAACGGTAGCTCAGGCCTTACGGAATTCAATATTGGGCCTTTCCCCACACCACTTTCTCTGCTGAAAGCATTATGCAAATGCTAAAGACTTAGAAAAGTAGTTAATTTAAGAATACTACTCTGGTTTTTTTACTTTTCAGTTTTTTATTAATTATTAATTCAAAATATTTTATGTATTCATATTTTTAATCCACTGTTTTATAAAATAAGCTATTATTATTCCAATATTCACTGTTTCTCTGGTCCATGAACTCATGTATTACTAAAAAGAATGGCTTACATATAAAAGCAAGTTTCTTCAGCCATCTATATCCACAATGACTAAGTATATGAATATGTGATCATTCACTTTTGACTCTTCAAGTAAGCTTGTGAATGATGGGCAGAATGGAAGAGGGAAAACAGTCATATCTGGCTTTGACAAGTGGTCAAAAATAGGTCATGCATAGCAAAGTAAAGCAGGGAATACCAGGTGGGTTACCCAACTAGAATAGAAATGGCAGGTCAGGTGGATGAGGTGAACAATGTACTATGCAGGGGTCCTCAGACTTTTTAAACAGTGGCCCAGTTCACTGTCCCTCAGACCGTTGGAGGGCCCGACTATAGTTTAAAAAAAAAACAAATAACTATGAACAAATTCCTAGGCACACTGCACATATCTCATTTTGAAGTTAAAAAACAAGGCGGCAAAACACCCGGTCAGCCGGATAAATGTCCTCAGCAGGCCGCATATGGCCCGCAGGCTGTAAGTTTGAGGACCCCTGTGAGAGGGTTGAAGCAATTGGCATGATTAGGTTAAAGCAATAACCATGAAAGATTAATGCCCTTAAAGGCTCAGTTTGAATAGGTCTCCTTCCATAAAATCTACTCTCATTTCCCAAAACAAAATTCTGTCCTCTGAAATAACACAGGATCTCTCCTGTAGCTTCCCAGGCCCAAGCCACTCATGGCTCAGCACAAGGAGATTCTAATCTCCTTTGAGGCAGGGTCTTTACTAGCCTCATTTAACTCCTACCGTTCTTAGTGACAAGTTGGAGGAGAACAGGGAGCGTATGAAAGGAAGGGGGAAATCACCTTGATGTTTATTTAATGTCTACGTAGTAAGCTTGACATTGTGCTAGATGCTTTACTTATGTCATCTTATGAAATAAATAAGGCTTACAGAGTTTAGTAATTTATTCAAGATCGCTCAACTGATAGGTGGTAAATTTGGGATTTGAAACTAGGTCTATCTTCGTCCAAATTTTGTATTGAGCTTATTAGTATTTGCTGAAAAATTAGTCTTGTCATGGTATTCAGAAATGGCTAAAGAGGGCATTTTACTGTGATTCTTCATTATCTCTGGGTCATGGACCCGTGCAAGAATCTTTCCCATAAAATTACAAGTGTTCAAATATATATAATTGTTTGCATACCATTCTTGGAGGATCAGAGTTCCCAGAGTTCATTCAAGAAATGGCTAAGGAAACCATGGAAACCAAAGTAAGAACCTATGGATTACGGTATTCCAAATCACTCTTCTGCCATCCCACCCCTCTTTCTTCCCACATCTCAGAGCAATCAAAACCAGAGAAAATGTAAACACATGATAAGTTTGGCTGAGCAGTAAATGCAAAATTCCAATATTCTACTGTACTTTAAAATGTCCTGGAGCCCAGCTGGCATGTCTCAGTGATTGAGTGTCGACCTACGAACCCAGAGGTCATGGTTTGATTCATGATCAGGCCATATGCTCTGACTGCAGGCTCAACCCCAGTATAGGCCGTGCAGGAGGCAGCCGATCAATGATTCTCTCTCATCATTGATGTTTCTATCCCTCTATACCTTTTCCTTCCTCTCTGAAATCAATAAAAACATATACTTTAAAAAAAAGTCATGGAGAACTTGAACAAGGAGACCTTGGAGAATGTAGTCTTAAATATTTATATTTCAGTTATGACCTTCACACCTTCATATATGATGTAAGACTGAGAGATGAAGTTATAGGAATTCATATCCAAGGGGGTGAAATAGCTAAAAATCAAACTGAATGGAAAATCCTAGGAATTACCCTACCACTTAAGGGAAGAGAGGTTTATTTCTGTCATTTTGCCTGAGGAACTTTTCTTGAAAATTATTTCTGAATATTTGGGGTAAATGTTTTAAATGAAATTTCTGAGGTTACCCTGTACTGTTTCAAAAAGGATTTAAGACAGCATACAGGCTTAGCGAAAATATTATGGAGTACAAGTAGGAAAAAAATAGACATAATATAGAGATAGAAATGGAGCTGCTTTAAAACATAAATTTAAAAACAAAACATGAATTTATATTGTGATTAGGTCTTCACTCCCTCAAAATTTTTTTAAAAATTTGCAGCACTAAGAGTTTTATGTATTAAGCATATATTTTTCATAATTTACAAAATATCTTTATATACATTCTCTCATTTGATCCTAAATTGATTTTGTGAGGCAGTTATTATCTACATTTTCCAGATAAGGAAAATGAGACTCAGGGAAGGACTTAAAAATCAAGCTCTTTCTCTTTTGGGATTATACAGCTCTGCAGCAACTGATCATTACAATTCCTGTGCACAAATAAGTAATGCATCTCAGTTCTGTGGAAAAAAAAAAAAAAAATATATATATATATATATATATATATATATATATATATATATATATATATATACATTTGACGCCTGTGGCCCTGACATTTAAATTGGAGGATTATGTCCTATTTTATATCTGCTTTAGGTCCGGAGGTTGGATAGACATCAAATTAAAGGACTTCAGACTTGGAACAACCCTCTTAGGTAACACTTAACTCCTTCACTTTATAGAAGAGTGCACTGCTCTTAGATGCCAAATCATCCAATGTTAGTGGTAAAACCAATATCAAAAATAAGGTTTCTTAAGTTACTTTTTTATTGAATTTATTGGGTGACAGTGGTTAATAAAATTACATAGGCTTCAGGTACACAATTCCATAATACATCATCTGTATATTGTATTATGTGTTCACTACCCCATTCTTTTATCTTTTTTTAATTTTCTTTTTTCTTTTTTTTAACACATTTTTTATTGTTGGTAGGATTACAGGTATCTCCCATCGCCCCCTCTTCTGCCCCCCTCCTCCAGCTATTACCCATCCACCCCCAGGTCTTCATTACCCTAATTGCCTGTGTCCACGGGTAAAGTTCTATATGCATATTGACATGGCTGCAAGACCCTGCAAGACCTGGCAACAGTGATTTCTCCAGCTACACATCTCCTATAACAGTATGGGAATGTTCCTGAGTTGTAAGGATGCTAGGTTTTTGTGTAATATCCTGATAGAGTTGTCCTGTTGGGGTTATGAGTAAAGGCAATAGCTTTCAGAATAGTAGGAAATTGGGTTTCTCCTGGAAGGAGGGGACATGCTTGATATCTATCATCAGAAAAGACTGAGGGAAGTACTCAGACAGGAGGGACAAATGGACTCTGCAATCTGGAGGTCTTGGACAGGGACCTCCCCTCCCTCAGGGGAAGGATGAGTGAACCAGATTATGCAATTCCAGGTAACGTTTTTTTTTCCCAATCCTCACATGAGGATATACCTGAGGACATTTCTTCCACTGATCCTTTTTTCTTTTTCTTCACTGATATATATTTTTTATTTTTTACTAGAGGCCCGGTGCATGAAATTCATGCATAGGTAGGATCCCTAGGCCTGGTTGGCGAGCAGGGTTGATCTATGGGGCAACAGGCAGGGTGATCAGGGGGCCCCTGATGGCACTCACCTTGGCTGGCCTGGGGCCTGCAGGCTGGGGGCAGCTCTTGCATTGAGCGTCTACCCCCTGGTGGTCAGTGCACATCCGAGTGACCAGCCGGTCGTTGTGCCATTCGGTCAATTTGCATATCAGGCTTTTTTTATACAGCATTTTTCCAACGCTGATCTTTAGAGAGAAAGGGGGAAAGGGAGGGAGGACAGGGAGAAAGAAAAACATCGATGTGGGGCACATCAACTGATTGCCTATCTCACGGGCCCTGACCGGGACTGGGGTCGGACCAGCAATTGAGGTTCATGTCCTTGACTGGGAATTGAACCCAAGACCATTCAGTCTGAGGGTGGATACGCTAATCACTGAGATAAACTGGCCAGGGTCCGGATAACATTTCATGTCAAATTCTTGTATGCTGAAGCTTTTAGTAAAATCCCCTCCAGATATTCCAGAAAAAGTCCTGTGAGTTCATACTTTGCAAGGCCACTCAAACCAAGTAGCAACCAAGCCCAGCCAGCCCAGCAGGAAGGTGTTAATAGAATTACACTGTGAGAGATCCCAAAAGGGAGAGGAGAATATTAGGCAACAGGACCCAGGCCACCAAATTCCAGCCACTTCTCCCCGTTACACAACTTTAAATTCCCAGAACAGATCCATGAACTTTGCACATTTTGTTTCTTCTGCCTGAAACTTCAGTTCCTTTAACTTTTATCCTTTTGACAAATTCTTACTCATGATTCATATGCCTGGTTCAGACATCATCGTCTAGTTTGGGGTAACCTGTCCTGACACTAACTCTGTCTTCTCTTCCCTCCTCCAAAATTTGTGCTTCTTTCCAACAGGATCTGCCTTCAGTTGCAACTGCTAGGGGTGCAGGAAACAGAAGATGTACTCGCTAAGGATTACTGAATGAACACACAGTTACTTGTCTAGACCCTTACCGGTGTTTCCCACTAGGCACTTTGTGAACACTGCAAAAAATGTCAAACCACACGTGAGTAATTCAGGGAAACGTGGCTCTTTCCTCCAATCACACCCCTCCCTTGGTGCCAATTGTGTTTCCTTTCAGATTGACTATATACATATGGGTATTTAAGTATATTCCTGTTGTTCATTTACACAACGGTAAAAACATGCGTTTATATTAATACAATAAAACATACCTTGTGTGTCACTTATTACATATTATAAGTAATGGTTACATATCCTCTATGAATGTATCTAATATATACGTTTGTACACTGAGTCTTGTGCTTTGTTTTCGCTTACCATAAATCAGGCTTTTTATATTTTTTAGTTAAAGGCCGTGTAGTATTCCATCACATACTTCACATTCCCTCACTTACGGTCTCGCCTATACGATTAGTTCCTTTTCACTGTCAGCCCCCAGGCTCCAAACTCAGAAAGGTCGCCGCACTCCAGCCCAGCGCAGGTAGGCGCCTGCATTTCCAAACACCTTTCCGCCACCCCAGGGCGGGGCCCTGCTCCGAGCGCGAGTGTCCCGTGCCGCCCCCCCACCCCCCACCGCCCCCCTCTCCCGGCCCCGAGCGCAGCGGCGACAGAACCGAACCCTCCCCTCTCCTGCCCCAGCTTCTCGCGACCCGACCGCAGGGATCGCCCAATCAAGGCGCCGGATTCACTGGCGCCCGGCCTTGCCCGGGTGTGTGGGACAGGGCGTGGCTCGCTGGGACGGGGCTAGGCCCTGTGTGGGCGGGGCCAGGCCCTGTGTGGGCGGAGCTAGGTCCAGTGTGGGCGGGGCTCAGGCAGACCGGCGCAGCCGTGGTGCGGGCTCCTCCCCTTTACTCCGGCGACGCTGGCGGCCGAAGCCCTTCCGGGTCGGCGCGGAGGCGGGGCGGGGACGCCACGGCAGCTGTTATTGTTCGAGTGGGCTCGGCTGGGCGCTGTCTCTCCCCGCTCCTCGGCTGTCAGTTTGTCCGGATTCTTCTCCGCTCTTCACTCTCGGCTGCTGACGGCGACGGGCGGAGGTTGCGACGGGCGGGCCTGGCGTTTGGAGGCCCTGCGGCTGCAGGTTGAGGGGCGCGGAGGAGGAGGAGCAGCAGTAGCAGGAGGAGGAGCCGTGTGCCCTGGCACCGAGCGGCCGCGGCCATGGCGTACGCGTACCTCTTCAAGTACATCATCATCGGCGACACAGGTGAGGGTCCCGGGCCTCCCGGGCGGGTGTCGGCGGCCTGCGGGCCGGGGCAGAGGGGCTGACGGCGTCTGGCCCGGGCGCGGGCGCCGCCGCCGCCGGGCGCCTCCCTCCGGGCCGCGGCGCTCCATTTCCGCAGTGCGAGCGCCGGTGACGTGGGCACTGCGAGCGCCGCGGCCTCGGGCCCGGTGCGCGGCCCCGGGCGGAGCGCGCTGCAGCCGTGGCCGGGGCGGGCAGCCGGGGCCGGGGCGGCCGTGTGCGATGCTCGGTCTGGGAAGTGTCTGGCAGGAGGGGCCGCAGCCCTGGGCCGCCAGGGCCCGCCCGGCTGCTGACTTTGGGGCCTCTTGGCCGCCCCCGAGAAAGAACAGGGGAGGCCGAGGAGAGCGGGAGGTGATGGAGGGGAGCAGGGTCTCGGGCTTGCGCAAGAGTCAGTCCCACCTTCTCTGACCTACATGCATCTATCTGCCTAGGCCTGGGCATAGCGCTCCCTGGTGTGGGGCAGCCAGCTGAGGAGGAGACCTTTAAAAAAAAAATGGTGTGTGTGTTTTCTTCCAAGGCCTACAAATATACTATGTTTGCCTTTTCTGACACCTTCACTTATCGAGTCAGAATAAATCCCATCCCATTACCTGACGGCTGAGGAATCGCTTTCGGGGTCGTTAAGGCACGAAATAGTTCGGTAGACTTTTGCCACGTGTATAGTGGGGTTATTAGGTAGCGATGCAAGGCTTTCGGTGCTCTGGGTGTGTGTGTGGGGGGGGGGGGAGCGGCATTGATTTTTTTTCTTTTTAATCAAATCTGGGTCACAACTCCTAATTTTCGAGTTGACCTGATGCCTGTCTGAAGCAGAAAGGAATTCAGTTAGACTCACCTTAAATTAACATCCGAGTGTATTTCGCAGGTAAGTAAACGAACACGCAAAATACTTCCGCAAAACCTGTGATTTTGGAATTATGTGGGATCTAATAATACAACGGAGGCCTCTTCAGGTGTTACAACTATTAATATACCGGAGTCTGATTTCACGGGTGACTCTTGCACAATTTTGGACGCTTTACACAACTTTGGAAATGGAAGGTGCAGCTGTGGTCGCCCTGGTGATGAAGCAGACTCAATAAGTAACACTAGGAGGATGTTGATTGCTGCCTGAAAGAGAAACTTTCTGCTCTGAGTAAGATTTTTGCAGCTAGGTTTTTTGGGGTGTGTGTGTGTGTGTGTCTGTATGGAAAGTGGATGGTTTTCTACAGAAAATCCCAGTGGTTTGCAAATGTTTGGTTGCAAATTTATATACTGTTAAAAACGCTGTGCCGTATTTCGAAGGAAAATGAAGTGCAGTTCTAAAACCTACTGGCACCATTTTGATTGAGGCTGTAAATCCAAGACTGGAGAGGGACTTCGCCTTAGGTGTAATGTGAAAGGTTTTGAACAGTAGGGAGAGAAGTGATTTGGGCATTTGCAAGTTGCCCTCTCTCAGCACACTGATTGCGCATGTACTGCGTGTGGGTAAAGCATGGTGTTGGGAGTGTGGGGCTCCAAATGTTAACCTGTTGGTGCTGTTCTCTTGGGGTTTGCCCTCCTGTAGACACAGCCCCCCCGCAGTGCTTGCTGTTGCTGCTGTTCCCTAGTTCACACTGCAGGACTTCTCCCCACACTGGTTCAGCCTGTATAGTTGACCTTCCAATTAACCTTACTGAAACGTGACTGTTAGGAAGCTGTTCCTCTGCCCACATTTTGTTTGACCTGGAAGGAACTCCATATTTTAGCCCTGTTTACTCACTCCTGATCTGGCTTCTGCTAGTGGCCCAGGGGCTTTTTTTCTGGTCCTTGTAGGTCTCTCTGCTTGGAGTGCCTTCTCAGTGGAAATTAGATTAGTCTTTCTTTCAAACCCTAACCTGGGTCTTCCCTATGCTTTCAGAGTCAACATATATTAAGCTCTTTAGATGTGTGAGGCTTTTCCTGGTAGCCGGCTGAAAGTGATCGCTCCTTATCTGGATGCTATCTCACTTTGTGTCATCTTTCTGTCCCCCCCCCCCAGGGGGTACAACACTGGTGGATGGTGGAGTGGAAGCTCCTGCCCCATCTCCCTGCCCCAAAAGTCCATTTAATGTATTGTCCTCAAGTGCAGAGATCTGTTTTGTCAGTTTCATATATAATCTTAGCCAGAAGACTGAGAAGTGATTCATCTTTCTGATATTAATTCCAGAATGTTTTATAGGTACTTGTGTAGACATCTACATTTGATTATGTACTTCTTGAGGGCAGAAAAGGTATTTTGTATGGTTTTGTATTTCAGGAAGAACCTAGTAGAAGATAGACACTATACATTTAATTAAATTAATGAAAGAATAGCCAAACAGGTCACTGTTTAACTATTACTATACGTTAATAACCTTGACAGCAGAATTTTTTAGCCCGATTCTGTCACTTTCTTACTGTTGACTTTGGTTGAAATGCTTTACCATACTTCCTTAATTGAAACTTTACCCATAGTTGTAAGATACACCTAGTGCGGCCCTCCCCACAGAAGATGATATTAAATGAGTAGTGTGAGACCCATCTTGATTTTTTTAAAAGTTGTAGTGTGAAAACGATACATCTTAGAATGAAAGAAATCACTACTTTTCCTGTTTCACTTTCTCTAGCCTATAAAATAGTCATTAGCCTTCTCTGCTCACAGTAGTGAGATGAAATGAGGACAAATGTGAAAGTAACAGGCTCATTTTCCTTTTCAGAATCCCCTTTCATAGAGGAGATGTGTGTGTGGTTTGTGTTTTGTTTTTAATTTAGAGAATATGTTATTAAAGTTGGGGACAGTGGAAAAAGGAAGGGCCCAGAATAGAAACAGCAGGAGGGCGACTAGGCGGGACTGCTTTGTCTCCCTGGAAACATTAGTGGAAGGTGAGTCAAGGTAGGCCGCTGTCAGCTCGCCGGAGAGTCATTGGAAAAGGGGGCTTTGGGAACTGGTTCAGGGGGTTAGCCCAGGACAAGCTGCCACTGCCCATTGCTTCCCTGGTTGCAAGTCTTGTGGAGTCCCTTAGAGTTTAAGAGATGAATGTGTGGGTAGGGAGGAGGAGATGGGGGGGCATAAGACGGACAGGAAAGGTTAGGTCAAAACTTTTTCCCTGACCGACTCCCAGTCATCCATTCTTTTAAGATCATAACAAACCCACTACTCCTTATTGCATTTTACTGGTCCCCTTCACTCTTCATTGTTTTGAGGGTAGTGCTATATAAGAAAATAAACAAGACCAGCCTGATTATACATGATTACATCATCTAAATATATTTCTTAAATTGAGATATAATTGACATATAACATTGTATTAGTTTCAGGTGTACAACATAATGATTTGATATATGTATATATAGCAAAATGATTACCACAGTAAATTTAGTTAACATTTATTACCACAAAATACAAAATTTTTTTCTTGCCATGAAAAATTTTATTTATTTTATTGATTTTAGAGACAGAAAACTAGGGAGAGAGAAAGAGGGAGACACATAGATGTGAGAGAGAAACATCAATCTGTTGCCTCCCCCACGCACCCCAACTTGGGATTGAACCCACAACCTGGATATGTGTGTGCCCTCACCAGGAATCAAATCTGCCACCTTTTGGTGTACAGGATGATGCTCTACCCAGCTGAGCCACACCAACATGGGTGCTATGAGAACTTTTAAAAATTTATTCTTGCCCTAGCTGGTTTGCTCAGTGGATAGAATGTCGGCCTGTGGACTAAAGGGCCCCGGGTTCAATCCCAGTCAAGGGCACATGCCTGGATTGCGGGCTCAGTCTTCAGTGAGGGGCGTGCAGGAGGCAGCCAATCAGTGGTTCTTTCTTATTGAAGTTTCTGTCTCTCTCCCTCTCCCTTCCTCTCTGAAATAAATAAAAATATATTTAAAAAATTTTTATTCTTATCAACTTCCTGCTATACAATATAGTATTGTTAACTATATTCCTCATGTTCTTTACATTCCCAAGACTTACTTTTCTTATAACTGGAAGTTTGTACTTTTGATTACCTTCTCCACGGGCATTCTAAATGTAAAGGTAGGCCTTTCAATGTCAGAAATTTTTAATTGATAAGTGATGAGCCCTTTGGGGGAGATGTAGCAAGGCTTTACCTGGAAGGTGATATTTAAACTGAAATTGCAATGGTGAGTAGGGATTTGGCAGTGGAAATAAATGGTATATAGTTGGAAGTTCATACCTGTTTTCAGCTCAGTGGATCAATCTCACCATTTGGGGTTTTAAAACGAGAGATACTGGGAAGTTAAAAGTAGAGCCATTTTATTGAATCCTTTGAGTGTGGAAGAGAAGGAAACAATGAGACTTGGCTGTAAGATCAGGTTGACTGGGGGGTGTATATTAAGATAGGGCACGCTTGAAGTCGAAAGGTTGAAAATGAGAGAGAGAGAAAGAGAGAGAGAGAGAGAGAGAGAGAGAGAGAGAGAAAGAGAGAGGAGGGGGAGGGAGGGAGAGGAAGAGGGAGGGAGGGGGAGAGAGAGCTCGAGCATGCGCACAGGAGCAAAATCCTAGAGGATTCTCTAGTGCTTTAGAAGGGTGGGGAACCTTTTTACTGCAAAAAAAGGTTTGGATATTTATAAGATCACTTGCTGGCCATACAAAATTATCAACTTAAAAATTAGCCTCCTATGCTATGTTTGGTCAAACATTTAATTAACTCACCCCGATGCCTTGGCAGGGGCCAGACCAAATGACTTCTCATACCTTCTCAGGCTGGATGTTCGGGTGAGAAGAACATCCCGAACTTTAAATTTATAATAAAAGGAAGCATTCTTCCTGTGAGAGACTCACATTTGAGTTTCTTTAAATTCTTGTGAATCACCTAAAGTGTTTTGTGTGTTTTTTGTTTCTGGTTTTAAGGATTCAGAGATTTTGAAAAGTTTATTAGATTATTTTCAGAAAATAAGCAGTGGAAAAACAAACTGGCAACTACCTGAATAGACCTAGAGAGAATTATGCTAAGTGAACTAATTCAGAGAAAGACAGATACCATATGATTTCACTTAAATCTGAAATCTAAAAAAAATAAATGAAGAAACAAACAAACTCATAGATACAGAGAACATATTGATGGTTGCCAGATGGGGCGAGGGGTTGGTGGAATGGATGAAAAAGAGGAAGAAATTAAGATGTACACAATGTCTTGTATAAAAACAGCCATGGGGATGCAAAGTATAGTATAGGAAATACAGTCAATAATCTATATACTAGTATATAAAAGCCTAAGTGACCAGCAGCTATGACACCAGGGGGCAGCTGCTGCAATGAGCATCTGCCCCCTGGTGTCAGTGTGCTCCCACAGTGGGAGCGCTGCTCAGTCAGAAGCCGGGCTCATGGCTGGCGAGTGCAGCTGCAGCAGAGCGAGCCTCTTCTGCCTCTGTAGCAGGGCTACCAAAGGTTGTGGCAGGTGCAGTGGGGTCGGGATGAGGGGGAGCGGCACGGGCCCCAGCTTGAGCTCCTCTCCAGTTGCCTGCCACTTTGCTCACTGCTACATCCCTGTGGAGATCAGGCCTAAATCAGCAGTCCGACATCCCCTGAAGTATCCTGAGTTGCAAGAGGGCACAGGCCAGGCTGAGGGACCCCACCAGTACATGAGTCTGTGCACTGGGCCTCTAGTATTGTAATAAGTACATTGGTGTCATGGATATTAGACTTATTTGTTACTAGACTTATTGGGGTGATCACTTCATAAGTTATATAAATGTCTAATCACCATGTTGCACACTTGAAATTAATATAATAGTGTATGTCAACAGTAAATTAAAAATTTTTTAAATCTTTAAAAAAAATTTTAAGCCCTGGCCAGGTAGCTCAGTTGGCCAGAGCATTGTCCCAACACGTTAGGATTGCAGGTTTGATCTTTGGTCAGGGTGCATACAAGAATCAGCCAATGAATGCATAAATAAGTACAGTAGGTCCATGTTTCTCGCTCTCTCTCGTCCTCCCTCTTCCTCTCCCCTCCCTTCCTATTTCTCTAAAAACCAACAAATAAAATTTATAAAATAAATTGTTTTGAAAAGAAAAACCAGAATTCAGAGTTAGAAAAGTTTCACTAAAGTTTTTTAGCTATGAAATATGAATATTTTAGTTATATAAGTATCATGATTTAATTGTTTTGAAGAATAGCACTAAATCAAGCACCCATGCCAAAGAAGTACAGATCCTCATCACAAACCTCTCTCTCCCAGGCTTCCACTAGCCTGAAGTCTGTATTAACCTTCCCTTCATTGTGAAACTTACGCATCTCTAAACTATTCTGTTGAGTCTGTTTTAAATGTGTTTAGTAATTTTATTAAAGGAAAGAGCTAAAACATGTCTGACACCTTTTAACATCATCTAAAATTTAGACAATATACTTTTTTTGTTTTGTTAATCCTCACTGCTCTTTTCCCGTTGATTTGTAGAGAGAGTGGAAGGAAGGAGGAGAAACAAAGAGAAACATTATGTGAGAGAAACACATAAATTGGTTGCCTCCCACACACGCCCTGACCAGGGCCAGAATGCAACCTGCAGCCGAGGTAGGTATGTGCCCTTGACTGGAATTGAACCTGAGACCCTCAAACTGGCTAGGGCAACAATATATAAACTTTTGTTATATTTAAATTTTTGCTTTATGCATGTTACATGTAGTCTTTCAAGATTTCTGACCAGCCTTTTCTTTTTCTCCTAACCAGTTTATTTGCTACTTGCTTCCTCTAATATTTATATTGCTACTAAGACTTCATATAGAACCTTAGTGACCTTGACTGTGTTTTCATTCTTTTTTCTTCCCTTTCCTAATGAACTTACCTGCTCATCTCAAATAATACCCCTCTCTGCTTTCTCAGTGTTTTTTCCTTTTTAACCCCACTCCATTCCTGGTCCTGCTCCAACATGAAATTAATTTTCTTCTTTACCGTCCCCACTGCTCCCCCACCAGTTCATCTTGCTAGCTCTCCTCCTCTTGCTGTCGCTAGTAATTTTGCTGTTTTATTTGAGCCTATCCTAATTTTGCCAGCTCAGCTGTTTTCCCCTCTCACTCTGGCCCAGCTGTGCTTGCCCCATTTTGTTTTGCTCATCTGTGAGGCTGTGTCCTTTGCTACAATAGATGCAGCCACATCCTGACCTCCTTTGCCCCCCTTTCTAGCTTTTCACTTTTTACATGAAACTTTCCCTTTTGATTCCATCAACCTCACTTATTTGCAAGATTTTAAACACTCTACATTCAACTTGTAAATAAAGGACGCCTGGCAAGAAGATGCAAGATTCCTTCTGCTACCATAGATGCATAGTCAACCCTCCCCTTTAATTCCTGCAGTGTTTGTTAGCTCAAATGACTTGGGTCTCAACCTTGGAGGTGCTGTTTTAGTAGAGCTGAAGTGAGTCCTGGATATCTTTTTCTTTTTTAAAGCATTGTCCATATTATGACATTCCCCTCTACTCGTCAATCTTGGGCCTTTTTTTGCTTGCCTAATTTTCTAAAATTGATTTTTTCTTTTTATTGCCAGATTTTCTGCTTTCTGGGATTTTATGGATATGCCTAAGACATATCCAGGCTGAATTTATATAGAATTCTGTATCACATTAGCTTTTGGCACTATGTCTATGTAGTAGACTCTTACGAGGAATTCTCTACTTTTTTTGTAGTTTATATGCAATACCAAAAGCTTTTTTTTTTAATCCTTCAACAGATATATGAAGTTACCATTTTATAGATAAAGAAATTGAGCTATGTCATTTGGAACAAATTATTTACTTCTTCCCTCTTCTTACCCCCACCTATCATAAGTTTTGAGTATTCATAGCTATGATGTGTTGTAGCTCTTTAAGTTTCTCCCAGTTTTCTCTTCAAAATATTCCTATTTTCAGGTGTAGCTGACAATTAACTGTGGTTCTGGTCAAATCTTAGGGAGAAAGGAAGAAAATTCATTGAATATGCTGCAGCAAAATTCTTGAAAACAAGACCATGTCTGGCACAGAGTTAGTGCATCAGAGAGCCTTGAATGTGTGCTAGGTACCCTCTGCTGGGTAGGCTAAATGCACTGACCAATTTATTTTCCCTGCTTAAGAAGAATTAAGGACACATATTTTTTTGAAAGAACAGGGTTTTTTTTAATGTAAATGAGAGAAAGGTGTATTTATTTTGTGTTGCTACCATAAACTACCACAATCTTAGCAGCTCAAACAACACAACTTTATCTTACAGTTCTGAAGTTCTACATAAGTTCATGTACATATCAAAAGTATGACATGTGTCTCCAGGCTAATGTCAAGGTTTTAGCAGGGCTGGGTTCCCTTGTGGAGGGTCCTTGAGGGTCCTTGCTCATTCATGATATAGGTAGAACATTGGTTCCTTGCAGCTGTAGGGCTGGTAACTCCTTTTTCTTGCTGTCATCCGAGGGCTGTTCCCACTTTCTAGAGTCTACCCATATACCCACATTCCTTAGCGTATGATTCACTTTCTCCATCTTCAAAGCTAACAGCAAGGGCTCAAGTCCTTCTAGTGTCAAATATGTCTGACTCATCGAATCTCTCTGACTGAAGCTGGAAAAGGTTTTCTACTTTTAAAGACTCGTGATTAAATTGGGTTTGTCTGGATAATCCAGGATAATATCATCTCAAAGTCTGTAATCTTAATCACATCTGCAAAGTCCCTTTGCCTCCTAGGGCAAAGTAGTCACAGGTTCTGGAGATTAGGGCATGTATATCTTTGTGTGGTGATGGTAGGGGAGCGGGAGGACAGCAATATTTTGTCTACTACAGAGGGCTAGGGAGAAACATAAGATATAAACAATAAGTTTAAATCAGAAGCAGCATTAATACTTGACAATGACTGTTGTGTACACCTTTTAGGTTGTTTATTTTTTGTGTTAACTTTTATTGATTGAGAAAGAGTAAGAGAGAAACATCTGTTTGTTCCACTTATTTGTATTCATTGGCTGATTCTGGTATGTGCCCTGACTGGGGATTGAACCCTAAACCTTGGTGTATCAGGACAATGCTTAGTGTAGCTGAGCTACCTGGCCAATGCCATGTGTACACCTTTTAGAAGTGGGCACTGTATTTAGCACTAAGCAGTGCAAACAGAAAACCCTGCTTATTTACCATAATTATATTATCTGTTGCTTTTTTTTTTTTTTAAGTAGGTGCATTCATGTACTTAATTATAACAGACTAGGGGCCCGGTGCACAAAAATTTGTGCACTCAGGAGGTCCCTCAGCCTGACCTGTGCCCTCTCACAGTCTGGGACCCCTCAGGGAATGTCCACCTGCTGTCGTGCCTGGCCAGCCTGGGTGAGGGGCTGATGCCTGTTTGCAGGCTGGCCAAGCGCCCCAGTGTGACCCTCACCCCATTGGGGTGTGGCAAGCCTGGATGATGGGCTGAGGGCCATTTTCAGGCTCCCCACAATCCCTTCAGGGTTCGAGTCCCTACTGTGGTACCTGGCCAGCCTGGGTGACGAGCTGAGGGCCATTTCAGGCTGCCCACAGCTCCCATTGACCCAAGGTCCCAGCAAGGCTGGCTGGAATCAGATTTCTGGGGTTTATTTATCTTCTATAGTTGAAACGCTGTTGCTGTAAGCCGAGGCCTAGGCAGGTAACGAAGCCTCCTGTTTGCTTCAGCTCTGTGACTTCTGTAATTGAAACAATGTTACCTTAGTAGAGGCCCAGCTGGCATAGGCAGACAGTTTCCTCCATCGCTAGTGCAATGGAAGCCTCCTGTTTGCTTCAGCTCTGTGGCTTCTATAATTGCAACTATGTTGCCTTGAGCAGAGAGAGGCCCAGCTGGCCTAGGCAGACAGTTTACTCCTGGTGCAATGGAAGCCTCCTGTTTGATCTAGTTCCATGGCAGTTGGCCTCCATCTTGGCTGGGTTAATTTGCATACAGCTGCTCTGGGGTGTGGCTTAGCTGGTGGGTGTGGCTTACGTGTCTCGGGGCGATGGTCAATTTGTATATTACTCTTTTATTAGAGTAGATAATGGGTCTTAACATATATGTAGTGAAGAATGTAAATAGACAACTGGTATATTTTATACTATAAATAATGGCCTTTTCTAAATGGTCTTAACAGTAATATCCACAGGAAGGCTATATTTTACAGATGAGGAAAGAGACAAATCACATCACACAGCTAGTAGCTGACCAAGCTGGAATTTGAGACCAGGTCTTTCTGACTCCAAAGTGCATCTCTCTTTTCCGTATCATATATACCTCTTGATTCCCTCAAATTCCATATCAGACCTCATCTGTTAGCTTACCGCTGCTTTGTCAGTTCCCTTTACTAAAACAGACAACTACCTCCACTCATGAAAAATAGGGATAAAGTCCTATAACACAAGGATAAAGTCCTTTGCTCCTTAGTAGCTGTGTGAGCTTGAGCAACCTCTTGAATCGCCCTGAGTCTGTGTCCTTATCTATAAAAATGGAATGAATACATGAGATAATATCTAACACTTGTCATGAATAAGAAATAGTTAATACTTCATCTTTATTTTTTGTCCTGCTTCTTTTAAAAATATATACTTTTTATTGATTTCAGAGAAAAAGTGTGAGAGAGAGAGAGAGAGAAAATCAATAATGAGAATCATTGATTGGCTGCCTCCTGCACACCCCCTGCTGGGGATCAAGCCCAGAACATAGGCCTGCTTGTGCTCTGACTGGGAATTGAACTGTGACCCTCTTGATTCATAGATTGATGCTCAACCAGCTCAACCACTGAGCCAGACTGGTAGGGCCATCCTGCTTCTTTGAATGTTTCTATACTTTCTCCATGTGCATTTAAAAAACTAACCCATACTTGATCAGTATTGTATAGCAATGCTGTTCATAGCAAAAATTATTTCTTTTGTCCTCCATGTGTCCTACTAACGTTGATTTCCACTCTCCCTCTGCCCCCTATCCCTGCTTATTTACCTTGCTCATTTGGGGCCATCTGCTACTTTGAGGAACCTGCTATACTTGACTCTAATTGTTTCCTACTAGCTTATGTTGGTGTTTTCTTGTACTTAGCATATTTGTATGCATCTAGATGTTTTATGGGAAGTTCTTTAGTTTATCAGCATTTTTTAACAAGAATCAAAATTGTTTGTCAAGATTTCTTTTATTCTAGGTATACATATGCAGCATTGCTTTATTTAGTCCAAATGACCATCCATCTACACTAAGGAGTTAGAAAGACTGTAGGATAAAAAAAAATGATCAGCTCAGCCGACATGGCTCAGTGGTTGTGTTGACTTATGTATGAATCAGAAGGTCATGGTTTGATTCCTGGTCAGGGCACATGCCCAGTTTGTGGGCTCCATTCCCAGTGAGGGGCATGCAGGAGGCAACCGATCAATGATTCTCTCTCATTATTGATGTTTCTATCCCCCTCTCTCTTTCCCTTCCTCTGAAATCAATAAAAAAATATTTTAAAATATTTTTTTAATTAAAAATATAAAGCTTCTACGGATTTATTCTAGGAAGAGCCTGTTTTATTGTAAGGAACAGAAACCTACTCCATCTAGCTCACAAAAAAAAAGAGGTTTTTTTTTGTGTGGGTTTTTTATTTATTTGTTTTTAAGTGAAAGAGAGTTTATTAATGAAACAGACTGAGAGAGTGACTCCTTCACAGACGTAACAGCCATGAAAAGAGGTTTTAATAATAATTTAAAGAGTGTTCAAAGGAACCCCAGGGCGGGGAAACACCTGTAAACAAGTGTTGGAGAACCGGCCACTCTGAAATCTTTATTTTCTTCTCAGAGCTTCTCTTTCAACCCTAAAGGTAATTAGTCTGTGTGTTTTGGGTTTTAAGCATTTTTTTTCTTTTCTTTGTGTGTGTGTGTGTGTGTGTGTGTGTGTGTTTGTTTTTTTGTTTTTTGTTTTTTGTTTTTTTTGGTCTATTTTTATTGATTTCAGAGAGAGAAGGAGAGGGAGAGAGACATAGAAACATCAATGATGAGAGAGAATCATCTATCGGCTTCCTCCTGCATGCCCCTTACTGGGGTTTGAGCCCACAACTCAGGCATGTACCCTTGACCAGAATTGAACCTGGGACCCTTCAGTCCGCAGGTTGACTTTCTATCCACTGAGCCAAAACTGGCTAGGGCTCTTTTTAATTTTTTTAGGACAATCTTTTTATTAGTGATTTTTGATTTTATGTCATTTAGATATGAGAACATAGACTGTGTGTATTGATTCTTCAGTATTTGAGACTAATTTTGTAGCCAAGCACTTGGTCATCGTTTATATATATTCCATGTATGCTTGAAAAATGTTTCGTGTACATGCAGGATTCCATACATGTCCATTAGATTAAACTTGCTATTTGTGTGTCATGTCTTCTGTATTAATAGTCTTGAGTTTGGGGGTTAGATATTAACATCTATTATGATAATGGATTTTTTTGGTTAGTTTTGTCTTATTTAATCCCCCCTCCCCTCCCCCCCAGTAAATTTGAGCGCTCATTTGTAAGGTGCATATGGACTCAGGTCTTTGCATCTTGCTGAAGAGTATTCTTTTGTTACTGAGTTACCTTGGACTTTATATATTTGGTAGTGTAGTTTTTGGTATTCTGGTGTTAATATTACTTTTTGAATATTAACTTTTGGTTCATAATGGCCTAGTAGTATGTACTTTTTTCTTTTAATCCTCACCCAAGGATATGTTTTTATTGCTTTTAGAGAGAGAGGAAGGGAGAGGAAGAGAGAGAAACATCGGATGCCTCCCATATACATTATGACTGGGGATTGAACCCGAGACATTTCAGTGTATTCTCCAACTGAGACAAATCAGCCAGGGTGCCTAGCCTGTACATTTTCATCCTCTCCTTTTTTCTTGGAATCAGGTGTGGTTTTTCTGTTTTGTTTTGTGTTGTTTTAGGAAACAAAAATTACAGATACATTTGAAGCCCCTTATATACTCTTTTACCTTTCACCTCTTCATCCCTGGAGGTAACCCTCTCCTGAATTTGGTATTTATTATTCCTATGAAAGTTTCCAAATGATTACTACATATGCATGTATTTGTAAATAATGTACAATATTTTATGTAATTTTTTCCAACTTTATGTTAATGGAATTGTGCTTGCTCTGAAACTTTTTTGTTCAACATTATTTTCAGGGATTTATCTGTAGTAATATGTTTTGCTCATTTTTGTTGATATTAGTTGTTGGATTAGTTTAAATTTAATTATGCTCTATTTTCTGGCTATACTACAATTTTCCCATTCTTTTTACTTGAGAAAATTTTAGGGTAAATTGTTTTATTGTAAAAGACGGTATGCATGGATTATTCATGTGCCTACCTACTTGAACACATGTACTAGAGTTCTGGAGGTATATCTTGAAGTGGAATTGTGGTTGGAAGGTATACACATCTTCAGTGTTACTAGCTAATCTGAAACGTTCTCTAGAGTAGTTCTCAGTTAACTTTCATTCTTGTTCTTTCAGCCCCTATATTGCCCCCTTTTTTAAAGGCCTGCACTTTTTATGTAGCCCATTACTGTATTTTTAAAAAATTCAACATAACAGGCTGTCTTTTACCAGGGGAATTTAGTCATAGATAAATTTGAATTTATTTCTATCAGGTATCACGTTGGTTCAATCACATGGGGAGGGATCAAGGCATGGATTACAGGCACGCCCATTTGCTGTGGCTTTTGGGTAAGGCAGGCATACAGCAATATAGTGGTCATGTTTCCCAAGCATATATAATGTTACCTCTTCTTTGTAGGACAATATACAAAGAGTAATGGAAAAAATATATTTTCTTCTAACTTTTGTTATTTTGCAAATTATCAATTAATATAAATCCCTAAGTTTTCTGTTTATAAAATGTGTATAGTATTAGTATAGTGCTCCCTATAGGGTTGTTCATCAGGTTCTTTCTGGTCATTAGTGTTTAGACAGCACACTTGAAAATCTTCCAACAGCCTGCTATTTGTAATTAGAATATCTTAATTTGTGTGGTGGCTGCTCTGCTTACTTGTTACTTTGGTAAAGTTCAAATCACTTCAACTTCCATTTTCTCATCTAGAAAAAAAGCAGTAGAAATGCCTGGCTTATCTTAACTCAGGATTTTTGTGAGTTTGAAGTAAGCAATGTATGCAGGTGCCTTCTAAGCTGCAAAGGATATGCTTATTGATTGTAGAGAGAGGACAAGGGAGGGAGAGACAGACAGGCAGACACATCTATGTGAGAGAGAATATCAGTGGTTGCCTTTTGTATTTGCCCCAGCGGGGAATCAAACCCACAACCTTTAGGTATATGGGACAGTGCTCCAACCAACTGAGCCTTATATTTACTTTTAAAAACAACCATACGAATACAAGATAGAGGTCAGCTGATTTAATAGCAGCACAGTTTCTAAAAACTTAGTTTGACATGACATGGTTCAATTTGAGTCAGATGAATGATAAAGCTAACAAAGGAATAATTGTGCTACTAGGTTAGTAAAAGTAAAATGTACAGACAAGGCAGGTAATAGTTCTCTTCTTGTCAGGACTTAACTATAAGTCAGTTATGGAAACACTTGAAAAAATTAATTCAGTATGTTTTCATTTATTTTTTAAAGAGAGGGGGAGAAGATAGAAATAGGAACATTGCCCTAGCCAGTTTGGCTCAGTGGATAGAGCATTGGTCTGCAGACTGAAGGGTTCCGGGTTCGGTTCCAGGTTCAGTTCCAGTCAAGGGCACATGCCCAGGTTGCATGCTCGATCCCCAGTGGGGGGCGTGCAGGAGGCAGTCGGTCAATGATTCTCACTCATCATTGATGTTTCTCTCTCTCTCTCCCTCTCCCTTCCTCTCTGAAATCAATAAAAATATGTTTTTAAAAAGAAAAAAGAATTAGGAACATTGATCAGCTGCTTCCTGCACTCCCTCTACTGGGTTTAGATGCCACAACCAGGCATATGCCCAGGACGAGGCTCGATCCACCGAGCCATGCGAGCCAAGCAATTATGGAAACTCATGTTACACATTGGAGTCTATGCTCAGGAGACTGATCAAGGTGGTATATGAAAACTGTATCAACCATGACATTTTAGTAACAGTTGAAATAATGGAAACATTTTAACCTAAAAAAGAAGACTTAATATAATAATGACTTACAAATACTTAGGTGACTGTCATATAAAAGAGGGCTTAAACTGCCTTTTGTGGCTTTTCACTGACAGAACTAGGACCATGAGTAGAGGAAAGAGAGATTTGGATCCCCTATGAAATGGAAAGAGCTTGTTAAATGGTGCGTTGGTTTGTTACTGGAGCTGTTCTAGCAGGGGTTTGATTGATTTCTATTGGGGCTTGGGTGATGGAATGAATGTTTGCAAAAAGTAGATGATTGGATTGAGTTTTTATTGATTTTTTTTTTTTTTTGAGAGAGAGAGAGAGGGAGAGAGGAAGTGGGGAGGGTAGAGATCAATGTGAGAAACATCAATTGGTTGGCCTCCTATATGCACTTGGACTGGGGATTGATTGGGGATGGAACTCAAAACCTGGGTATGTGCCCTGACTGGACATCAAACCCAGATCAGACTCCAGTGCTTGGACAACACTCCAGCCAACTGAATCATACCAGCCAGGACGGATTTTTATTTTTATTTTTATTTTTTGTTTGTTTGTTTTATTTTTTTATTTTTTATTTTTTTATTTTTTACATTTTTTAAAATTACATAAAGCTTTACAAAGATTAGTACATATATCTCTTTTTCCCCCTGCCCTTCCCTCAGCCTCCCCTACCCCCCAGTGTTTTGTGTCCATTGGTTATGCTTAAAAGCTCACACAAAAGTCCCTTGGCTGATCTGTTACTCACCCCCCCAACGTCCCTGTCCTTGTTGCTGTAATTTGACAGTCTGTTTGATGTTGCTCTGCCTCTGTATCTATTTTTGTTCACCAGTTTATAATGGTTATTATTATCCATAGATGAGTGAGGACATGTAGTATTTTTCTTTCATTTACTGGCTTATTTCACTTAGCATTGTGTTCTCCAGCTCCATCCATACTCCTGCAAATGCTAAGAACACCTTCCTTTTTACAGCAGCATAGTATTCCATTGTGTAGATGTACCACAGTTTTCTAATCCATTCATCTGTTGATGGGCACTTAGGCTGTTTCCAAATTTTAGCTATGATAAATTGTGCTGCTATGAACATAGGGATGCATATGTCCTTTCTGACTGGTGTTTCTGGTTTCTTAGGATATATTCCCAGAAGTGGGATCACAGGGTCAAAAGGAAGATCCATTTTTAATTTTTTGAGGAAACTCCATACTGTACTCCACAGTGGCTGCACCAGTCTGCATTCCCACCAGCAGTGCACGAGTGTTCCTTTTTCTCCGCATCCTCTCCAGCACTTGTTGTTTGTTGATTTGTTGATGATAGCCATTCTTACAGGTGTGAGATGGTACCTCATTGTTGTCTTGATTTGCATCTCTTGGATGATTAGTGACTTTGAGCATGTTTTCATATGTCTCTTGGCTTTCTGAATGTCCTCTTTTGAAAAGTGTCTGTTTAGGTCCTTTGCCCATTTTTTGATTGGATTGTTTGTCTTCTTTTTG
>PVJC01026630.1:0-23869 GCA_004026665.1 Murina feae
TAGACACATACAGGAGGACTGCTCCGAGCCTCAGATGCGGCTGGGGGCAGGTCTCCAGTGGTGACACACACACACACACATACACACACAAGGCGTCTGGCAGACTGGGGCCATCATAGGACATCCACTGAGGGGTCCCAGACTGTGAGAGGGCACAGGCCGGGCTGAGGGACTCCCTCCACCCCGAGTGCACAAATTTTTGTGCACCGGGCCCCTAGTTGGAATATAAAAATAAAAGCTGAATGAGCATAAAATAGAGCATACAGTATAGAAGCTGAATGCACAGGCTATTAATGGAAGAACAGGTATATTCATAATTCTGGGTTTTTATTTTCCCTTCTCTATTAGATGTTGATCAAAATATACCATTACCAATAAGATGGGTTTTTAAAAAAATTTTTCATCTGAGGATATTTTTTCCATTTTTTAGAGAGAGTGGAAGGAAGGGGGAAGACACAGAAACATTGATAAGAGAAATGTCAGGAATCAAGCCTGCAACTGAAATATGTGCCCTTGACCTGAATCAAACCCATGACCCTTTAGTCTTCTCTATTCACTGAGCCAAACCAGCCAAGGATAGGTTGTTTTTATTAAGCAACATGTTTATATTGAGACAACAGTCCTTTAAATACAATAAAGGAATGGGGAGAGAAGAAATGAAATCATAGAGAAAGCTATACTGTAGTAGTCAGGATGGCATATAATCAAATTATAGTTTTCTAAATGAAATGGTATTTTTTTCTGTAAAAACAAGAGTTGTAAAGTAGTAAGCTCTCTCTTTAGTTCACTATGCTAGAACACATTGTATGTTTTTTCTCCATTTCCAAGTAGGCATGTATGTCTCTTTCATTGATTGGTTGCCCATCAAATCAAAACTTGATCTGCCTCATTACAGTCCCTGGTATTGACAATGGATTTCATTTATTAACTAAGTGGTATATGCCCTTTTTTTATTGTTTAAAATATTAATGTCTCCTTTTTTTCCAGTTGATACCCCTCCTCCCCCACCACTCCTTCCACCTCAGGACAAGCCCCCACTGCCCCAGTGTCTGTATCCATTGGTTATGCTAATATGCATGCATAAAAGTCCTTTGGTTGATGTCTTACCCCCGCCCCCCCGCCCCTCACCCACCCAACACATGCACACACACACACACACATACATGCACACACACTTTCTCTCTGAGGTTGGACTGTCTGTTCTGTGTTTCTTAGTCTCTGGATCTATTTTTGTTCATCAGTTTATGTTGTTCATTATATCCCACATATGAGTGAGATCGTGTGATATTTATTTTTCTCTGACTAGCTTATTTCACTTAGCATAATGCTCTCCAGTTCCATCCATGCTGTTGCAAATAGTAAGAATTCCTTCTTTTTTATAGCAGCATAGTATTCCATTGTGTAGATGTACCACAGTTTTCTAATCCACTCATCTGCTGATGGGCACTTAGACTGTTTCCAAATCTTAGCTATGGTAAATTGTGTTGCTATGAACATAGGGATGCATATATTCTTTGTGATTGGTGTTTTTAGTTACTTGGGATATATTCCTAGAAATGGGATCACTGACCAAACGGCAGTTCCATTTTTAGTTTTTTGTGGAAACTATACTATTCTCTACAGTGGCTGCACCAGTCTGCATTCCCACCAGTAGTGCATGAGGGTTCCTTTTTCTCCACACTCTTCGCCAGCACTTGTCGTTTGTTGATTTGTTGATGATAGCCATTCATCAGGTGTGAGATGGTACTTCATTGTTGTTTTGATTTGCATCTCACAGATAATTAGTAACTTTGACCATGTTTTCATATGTCTCTTGGCCTTCCTTCTGTCTTCTTTTGAAAAGTATCTTTTAGGTCCGTTGCCCATTTTTTGATTGGGTTGTTTTTCTTCATTTTGTTAAATTGTATGAGTTCCCTATAAATTTTGGAGATTAAATCCTAATCTGAGTTAGCATTGGCAAATATGTTCTCCCATGCAGTGGGCTTTCTTGTTATTTTGTTGATGGTTTCTTTTGCTGTGCAGAAGCTTTTTATTTAGTCCCATTTGTTTATTTTCTCCTTAATTTCCAATGCCCTAGGAGCTTATTGGTAAAGATATTGCTATGACATATGTCTGATATTTTGCTGCCTAAGGAGTCTCATAAGATTTTTCTTGTTTTTCTGTCTTACATTTAAGTCCTTTAACCATTTTGAGTTTATTTTTGTGTATGATATAAGTTGGTGATGTAGTTTATTTTTTTGCATGTATCTGTCCAATTTTCCCAACACTATTTATTGAAGAGACTGTCTTGACTTCATTGTATGCTCTTGCCTCCTTTGTCAAATATTAATTGAGCATACTGGCTTGGGTATATTTCTGGGTTCTCTGTTCTGTTCCATTGGTCTATATGTCTGTTCTTGTGCTAGTACCAGGCAGTTTTGAGAACAGTGGCTTTGTAATATAGCTTGTTATCTGGTATTGTTCTTCTTTCTCAAGATTGCTGTAGCTATTCTGGGTCTTTTTTTTATTCCAGATGAATTTTTGGAGAGTTCGTTCTAGGTCTGTGAAATATGCTGTTGGTATTTTAACAGGAATTGCATTGAATCTATAAATTACTTTGGGTAGTATGGACATTTTAATGATGTTGATTCTACCAATCCATGAACACAGTATGTTCTTCCATTTGTTTATGTCTTCTTCTATCTCTTTTTTTCAGTGTCCTGTAGTTTTCTGAGTACAGGTCTTTTACTTCCTTAGTTAAGTATATTCCTAGATATGTTAATTTTTTTGGTGCAATAGTAAGTGGGATTGTTTTTTTAGTTTCTCTTTCTGTGAGTTCATTATTGGTGTATAAAAAAGCCATAGATTTCTGGGTGTTAATTTTTTATCCTGCTACATTGCCAAATTCATTTATTAAGTCTAATAATTTTTTGATGAAGTGTTCAGGGTTTTCTATGTACAATATCATGTCATCTGTGAATAATGACAGTTTTATTTCTTCTTTTCCAATTTGGATGCCTTTTATTTCTTCTTGTCTGACTGCTATGGCTAGCACTTTCAGTACTATATTGAACAGGAGTAGTGAAAGTGTGCATCCCTGTCTTGTTCCTGTGGGGAAATGGTTTTAGTTTTTGCCCATTGAGTATGATGCTGGCTGTAGGTTTGTTACATAAGACTTTTATTATGTTAAGGTATAATCCCTCTATTCCCACTTTGCTGAGATTTTTTTATTAAGAAAGGGTGTTAGATTTTTGTCAAATGTTTTTTTCTGCATTGATTGATATGTGATTTTTGTCTCTAAGTTGTTCATGTGATGTATCACATTTATTGATTTGCGGATATTGTACCATCCTTTCAGCCTCGGTATAAATTCCACTTGGTCATGGTGTATGATCGTTCTAATGTAATGGTGGATCTGGTTTGCTAGAATTTTGTTGAGGATTTTAGCATCTTTGTTCATCTAGGATATTGGCCTGTAGTTCTCTTTCTTTGTGGTGTCTTTATCTGGTTTTAGAATTAAGGTAATTTTGGCCTCATAGAGCTTAGAAGTGTGACTTTCTCTTGAATTTTTTGGAATAGTCTGAGGAGGATAGGTTTTAGTTCTTCTTTGAATGTTTGGTAAAACTCCCATGGAAAGCCTTCTGGACCAGGGCTTTTGTTTGCTGGAAGATGTTTGATTACTGCTTCAATTTCATCGGTAATAATCTGCCTATTCAGGTTTTTTGATTCTTCCTGATTGCGTTTTGGAAGTTTGTCTTTTTCTAAGAATATGTTCATTTCGTCGAGGTTTTCCAGTTTGTTGGAATAGAATTGTTCATAGTATTTTAATGGTGTATGCCTCTTAGTCTTAATTCAGTGAACACTGGAGTCTCTTTAGCTACCTGTACACAAAAAGGTACCAGTTCTGCTATGAACTACCATGCAAGCAGCACCAGAATCAGCCAGTTTTTCCAACCTTAACCTTGAATTGTTTACATCTGAAAGGAAGTATCTCTCCACTTCTCCTTTGACTAAGTAAATTAAAAAAAACAACAACCCACAACTTCATCCTACAAAGGTTTTTAAACAAGTGGTGATCAAGCTTTCAGAACTATCCAAGTTTTATGTCTTTTCTTTCACCCCATCTTAAATAAGAAATGGAAGAATTTCTGAGCTAATTAAAAGAAAATCCCACAATTGCCATGTGCCGATATATTCATGTACTGATTCTAAAAATAATTTACTGAATACATGTAAGGGTAGATTTAAAGACTGTCAGTCCAAACAACACATTGAGACCCTTTGAACATATATATGACATAATATGTATATGTTATATACATATGAATATATAAAGTAAATGAATTCATACTTATACATGTTGTTTTTCAAACCATAATAGCACTGTAGTCCCTTAAATCTAGAGTGGTTTCTTACCCTAGCCATGGCCAGCCAATTGTGGCATTGTCAAATTCTGTCTCCTTTGATGTGTATTGGGATAGGGTTCAAAATAGAAATAAAGTTCTATGTTTTTTACAGTCTTTACTTAGTTATTCATATGGGTCTCTTTAAAAAGATATGATTGATCCTAACAGCATAATACTAGTGGGCTGGTAGCCATCCATCCTATATGGGGCAAAAGCAGTTTTATAATGTCATTAAAATTGCCAAGGACACACCTACTTGATTCATAAAGTTTCACTCTTTCCTTGGATGACCCATGGAGAACAGAGTGTTAACATTTCTTATTTGTCCAAAATTTTCTGCCTCATATAAAGCAGGATCATTGGTTTCTTTTCTTTTCTTATTTTATTTACTTATTTATTTATTTAATCTTTATTGTTCAGATGATTACAGTTGTTCCCAATTTTCCCCCCCATACCTCCCCTTCTCCCGGTTCCCACTCCACCCTCTGCCCTTATCCTACCTGCCCCCCACTGTCCTCATCCATAGGTGTACAATTTTTGTCCAGTCTCTTCCCACACACCCCACATCCCTTTCCCCCTGAGAATTGTCAGTCCACTCCCTTTATATGCCCCTGATTCTATTATATTCACCAGTTTATTTTGTACATCAGATTTTTTATTCATTTGATTTTTAGATTCACTTGTTGATAGATATGTATTTGTTGTTCATAATTTTTATCTTTACCTTTTTCTTCTTCTTTCTCTTCTTAAAGAATACCTTTCAGCATTTCATAAAATACTGGTTTGGTGGTGATAAATTCCTTTAGCTTTTTCTTATCTGTGAAGCTCTTTATCTGACCTTCAATTCTGAATGATAGTTTTGCTGGGTAAAGTAATATTGGTTGTAGGTTCTTTCTATTCATCACTTTGAATATTTCTTGCCACTCCCTTCTGGCCTGCATAGTTTCTGTTGAGAAATCAGCTGACAGTCATATGGGTACTCCCTTGTACGTAACTAACTGTTTTTCTCTTGCTGCTTTTAAGATTCTCTCTTTGTCTTTTGCCCTTGGCATTGTAATTATGATGTGTCTTGGTGTGGTCCTCTTTGGATTCCTTTTGTTTGGGATTCTCTGTTCTTCCTAGACTTGTAAGTTTATTTCTTTCACCAGATAGGGGAAATTTTCAGTTATTATTTCTTCAAATATGTTTTCTGTATCTTGCTCTCTCTCTTCTTCTGGCACCCCCATAATTTGGATGTTGGTATGCTTGAAGTTGTCCCAGAGGCCCCTTATACTATCTTCATATTTTTGTAATCTTTTTGCTTTTGCTTTTCCAGTTGTTTGTTTTTTGCTTCTTTGTATTTCAAATCTTTGACTTGATTCTTGTGATCTTCTAGTCTGCTGTTGGATCTCTGTATATTACTTTTTATTTCAGTCAGTGTATGCTTAACACATTTTTTGCGGGAAACGAGTAAAATTGGATCCACCAGGGAGACTGTCAATGGACATGAGCAAACATACATTGGAACCTCTAGTTGGAACCGGCAAAAATAAAAATATTTTACGTCGTTGTCGTGTGTGTGCCACTCATAAACTACGCAATGAAACGCGGTACATGTGCAAGTTTTGTAATGTACCCTGCACAAAGGAAAGTGTTTCAAACGCTACCACACAGCGGCGGGAAAATGCCCGCTTACAAAGCATTAATTTCTAGTTGGTCCTTTTTCATATCCTCGAGGGTCTCACTAAATTTATTGGCAGTCTCTAGAAAATTCTTGAAAAACCTTATAACCATGGTTTTGAACTCTGTATCCAGTAGTTTGCTGTCCTCCATTTCTGTCATTTGTGAACTGTTTCTTTGTCTCCACATTTTGGCTGCTTCCCTGTGTTGATAGAGTGGCTTTCTGTGCTAGGTGTCTCATGGGGCCCAGTGGCTCAGCCTCCCCAATTTCCTGAGGTGAACACTCTTGGTGCACCCCTATGTGAGCTTTGTGCACAGTCTTGTTGTAGTTAAGCCTTGATTGTTGTTGTATCACTGGGAGGAATTGACTTCCAGGCCAATTGGCTGTGAGAATCAGCTGTGTCTATGGTGGGAGAACTTCTGTGCTGAAGATAACCTTATGGTGGAAGACTTGCTTCAGTGGGACTTTGGTGTTCACTGAGTCTGCCCCTGAGGGTGTCCCTTATGTATCTGAAGAGTTGTATTCTGGATGGTCCCACTCTGACCGCTGGGTATACTGGCTCTTGGATCTCTAAGGAGGTGCTAATTTAGCCTCTGCCTGAGGCTACCCAGCAGGAGCTACAGAGAGATCTGCAGATTCCTCTTCTTTGTTTGGGGTTTGGAGGTGCCCAGATGAGGCCCAGCTATGAAGCAATGCAAGCTGCTGTGGAGTCTTGGGCCTTCTTTTTGGTGTTCTGGGTCTCTCTGGCCCAGCTGCAGTTTGTTAGGTAATTTTAGATTGTAAAGGGCCAGGCCTTTCATATGCAAAAGCCTCTGCATGCAGCTTGGGTGGGGTCTCAGGGAATCAACAGGGAGGAGCAAACAGCTATGTCTGATCCTCAGCCCAGTCCTTAGAGGTCCTGGGTCTCAGTGCCCCGTGGTATTCGCTGCAAGCACCTCAGAAGAAAGCTGCTCTCAAGTTCCTCCCGATGCCAGACAGTCCAGTTTCTCCCTGTATGAGTCTGGGTCCCAGAAACTCACCTGGAATTGGAGTTCAGAGCAGTCAGGAGCTTGTGTCTCCTTCCCGATTGAAAAAGACAACAGTGTCCTCAGTTGCCAACCCTTTCCTCGTGCGCCTCCATACTTCTGCCCTTTACTTCTGCACCTCCTCTGAGTTTCAATGTGCTTTTCTCTTTCCTTCTAGTTGTAGAATTTCCACTCAGCCAGCCGTCCTGTGGTTCTGGGTGATGTCCTTTTTTTCTTTTAGATGTAGTTTTGAAGTGGTTGTACAAGACAGCAATTTCAGGTGTTTACCTATGCTGCCATCTTGGTTTCTCTGATCATTGGTTTCTTTACAGTGAAATTGTCCTACAAAATACTTGTCTTGACTACCTGAAAAATAAATTTGAAGTAGGGTCTGAAATTTTAAGTAACCTAGGGAAGTGTATATTATACCACTTAAGCCAAGCTTTCTCTGCCTTGGTTTGTGTGTCTCATTTGGTTGAGTGCTAGCCCATGCCACTGAAAGATCACCAGTTCAATTCCCGGTCAGAGCACATCCCCAGGTTGTGGGTCCAGGCCCAGTTGGGGTGTGCATGGGAGGCAACCAATCTATGTTTCTCTCTCTTAGTTTCTTCCTCTCCCTTCCTCTCTAAAATCAATAAAAACACATTAAAAAATAAATAAATCAAGCTTTCTCTGACTTCACTGTAAATCCATCTCTCCCAAATACTTGAATACCAGAATATGATTAAAATGAGAAAAGTGAGGTATTAGATTTTTATCTTAGAACTGTAAATTGTTACTCTTTCTTTATCTATTTTCATTGCAGACATGTTATACTGGTGAATGTTATGAATTCAGAGTATTATTGTTTATTTTAAACATAACCATAGAAGAGGAAGATAAAGGAACAGATCCATTTTAAAATCAAAACAGTATAGTGCCCACTTCCCCGAATCAGCACTCAGCATCATTTTATATCATTCCTGGCTCAGTTCAAACTTCTTTTGTGTCTATAATGATTTTTTTCTTTGATGTCTCCTTTAGTGATGCTTAACCATGCCTTTGTAAAACCCGTTCTGACCATTTCATTTCAGTTCTTGGAGAAGCTGAATATCTCCTCTTGGGAGAGCCAGGACATGTAGCGCTCAGCAACACCACAGTGTCTGTGGATTTTCAGTATTTTGATGGTGCTAATGGGACCCTGAGGAATGTATCTGTGCTGTTGCTGGAGGCTAACACCAATCAGACTGTGACCACCAAATACCTCCTGACCAACCAGTCCCAGGGGACACTTGAGTTTGAATGCTTCTACTTCAAGGAGGCTGGCGACTACTGGTTCACAATGACTCAGGAAGTGACAGACAGCAGCACTCCAGTTCCCTGGTGGGAGAAAAGTGCCTTTCTGAAGGTGGAATGGCCTGTATTTCAGGTTGATCTGAATAGGACATCCAAAGCAGCAGAAGGCACCTTCCAGGTGGGCCTTTTCACCAATCAACCACTATGCCTGTTCCCTGTGGACAAGCCTGACATCTTGGTGGATGTCATCTTTACCAACAGTCTTCCTGAGGCAAGAACAAGTCAGGAACAACCACTGGAGATAAGAACCAGCAAGAGGACAGAACTCTCTCAAGGTCAATGGGTTGAGTTTGGCTGTGCACCTGTGGGGCCAGAAGCCTATGTCACTGTGGTGCTGAAGTTGTTTGGCCGAGAATCAGTCATTACTTCCATAGGACCGATTGACCTGGCCCAGAAATTTGGATACAAATTGGTGATGGTGCCAGAACTCACATGTGCGTCCCGAGTGGAGGTGATGGTGCTGCCCCCGCCATGCATCTTCGTCCAAGGAGTGATTGCTGTCTTCAAGGAGGCCCCCAGACGTCCCGGGGAAAAGACCATTCGCCTAGCTGAAAACAGACTGACTTTGGGACAGAGGAGAACAGTGTTCAATTGCACTTTGTTCGACATGGGGAGGAATAAATACTGCTTTGATTTTGGCATTTCAAGCAGAAGCCAGTTTTCCACAAAGGAGAAGGAGTGTATGCTAATTCAGAGAAATATAGGTTGGTATTGAGATTTACATTTTTAAAAGTCAAATTAATGCCTTTATTCAGTCAAAATTATTATTTTGAATTTAGGTGAACTTAATTTTCTGTGAACTATATTGTCATTTTTATGGATCACTTCTCATAATGGCACTAATAAGCATTAGCATTAATACATCATATGCAAGTCCATGGCAGGTGTGATCAGAGTTCAAAGCTAAATCTCAAGCTGTATTTAGTAACTTGCTAGCTTGCTCACCTGGGTATGTCTTTTTCCTCTTAAGTCAGTGGTTCTCAACCTTCTGGCCCTTTAAATACAGTTCCTCATATTGTGACCGAACCATAAAATTATTTTCATTGCTACTTCATTACTGTAATGTTGCTACTGTTATGAATCATAATGTAAATATCTGATATGCAGGATGGTCTTAGGCGATGTTTGACCCACAGGTTGAGAACCGCTGTCTTAAGTCCTCCATTATAAGTATGAAGCCTATTTAGTGAGATTTCAAAGCAAGATTTCTAAAAACTTCAAATTCTGAATTATTTGCAAAAGCCCTCCCTAATCACAAAGAAGTGGGGCTATTACAATCCCATCCATGCCTCATGCCCCTCTTTACATTTCTTTCCCTTTTCCTGGGTATAAGCGTGGTCTTGGCAAGAGAGTTAACCTGACAGAGATTGTCTGGTTCACTTTCATGTGGCTCTGTTGCCATCCCCACGGAGCTACATGTCCCTCGACAGCCAAACCTCTATCCAGCCATCTTTTTAACTCCAAGTGTGTCTTCATCCGGGTCCACCCACTTACTCTTCTTAGAAGAAGTCCCTTTTTTTGACTGTCAGCCCACCCATTGGCCACTTCCCTGCTTGCATTTACCTCTCTGTGTGCAGCCCAGATTATGTAGCTCATCTCATCAGTCACTCTCCTACTGACACCCTAAACTCTACCTTGTTGTCCTTCTGATGCACCTGCTAGGCCACAGCCCAGCTCTGCATGGATCCAGCTAACTGCAGGTTACCCATTGCACTGAAGCTGCACTAGAAGATAGCACCAGGTCAGTATGGGGGGATCATGCATCCATCCCCAGCTAGGCCCACCAATGTACCCAGCAAGGCACCATGGTGGGTTCTGCTTCAGTTCTCCACAACTCCTCTTTTGACCTCCTATCCTTGCTTGCTTCCCTGAAATCTCACCTAGGCCCCTACTTAACTCTTAGAGCTGACTTTGCCTCCAACCATACCACGCAGCTGGAAGCCTGAGGTGCAGGCTCTCTCACCCTCCCACCAAAATCTCTGTGAGCTTATAGGTCCCATCCTCTCCACAGCCTGCTTTCACTGGGGAGAAGTGTCATTCTCCTGTGCAAAGTCAATCCTCCCCTCCACTGTGGAGCCCTGCCTCTCTGCCCATCTCAGAAACCTTCTGTTAATCATTATTTCCTCTTTCTCCTCTGCTTCCAATTGTCCCTTCTTTACTGGTTTTCCCATCAGCTTTGAAATATATTTCTCTAAATTTCTAAGTTTTTAGAAATCTTGCTTTGAAATTTCACTAAAGATGCTTCATTCTTATCATGAAAGACTTAAGAGGAAAAAGACATATTCAGCTGAGCACACCAGCAAGTTACTAAATATAACTTGGGATCTAGCTTTGAATTCTGATCACACCTGCCCTGGACTTGCCATATCCTATATAATAAAAAGGTAATATGCAAATTGTCCCCTCGACTAGGAGTTCATCAGGAGTTCAACCAGAGGGCAGGGTCCCTCCCCACAACTGGCCTGGCCCAATGGGCCCTGATTGGGGTGGGCCTGCTGGACCCCACCTGTGCAAAAATTTGTGCACCTGGCCTCTAGTGATGTAATAATGCTAATGTTTATTAGTGCCATTATGAGAAGTGATCCAAAATATACTTAACTCTCTTATCTAAAAACAAAACAAAATCACCCCTCATCACCTGGTTCTTCCTCAGAAATCATACTCTTTGTATATATATTGATTTCAGAGAGGAAGAGAGAGAGAGATAGAAATATCAATGATGAGAATCATTGATTGGCTGCCTTCTGCACACCCTCCACTGGGGACTGAGCCCACTACCCTGACATGTGCCCTCACTAGGAATTGAATCATGGTCTGTGACCTCCTAGTTCATAGGTTGACACTCAACCTCTGAGCCGCACTGGCTGAGCAAGAAATCACACTCTTAATCTCTTCTTCCTTTTATAGTCAGGTTCTTGAAAAAGCCATCTGTACTTTGGGGTTCATTTCTTCACCTGACATTCACTTTTCAACCCACTCCAAACCCACCACCTACCCTGAAAAATGCTCTCATTAAAGTAGCCAGTGGATGCCTTCTGGGTCCCAAAATCTCTAGGTGTTTTCTAGTTTGTATCTTCATTGACCTTGAGTCTGTGATGTAACACTTGCTTTTTACCTCCTGCCTTCTGGCTATCCTTCATGGTCTCCTTTGCCTGCAGCTTCCACTACCTCATCTCATTCCTTAAGTGTCAGACTTCTGCTTCTTGTAGTAGAGTGTCTGCATTTCTTACTCTTCACACATGGCAGATGGTTACTATCCTAATATTGGTGACTCCAGATTGTCATCTCTCCCCTACATTCAAGTTTTTCTGAATAGCTGTCACCCCTCAGTTGTCCCTGAGGCACCTCAAAGCAACATACCTGGAATTAGACTCATCATCCTACCCCTCAACCCTGCTCCTCGTATAGGACTCCACTATCCATCCATTTTTCAAAGCAAAAATCCAGGAACCTTTCTCTTCACCTTCATATAGATAATTCACTGTGTCTGGTGGATGTTGCCTCTTTAAAGAACATCTGAATGTCTGAATCTCTGAGTCTCCCTAATTTCACTGACACCAGTTGGTTTAAGCCTCCATCCTCCCTTATCTGCATTCCTACAACAGATTCCAGAATGGTTCCCCCCATCCACTTCATTCTCTCACTGTAGCCAGAGGTGTTGTTTAAAATGCAGGTCACTGCATTTCCCTGCTTAAAATCTGTCAGTACCAGGCTTGAGAGGCTCCTCCATGGCCAGACTGCCCATCCTACAGTCACTCTGGGCTGGAGCCTGGGACAGCCTCACCCACCTTAACTTGATTAAAATTAACCCATCCCCCATGTCTCCACTTGGTTACTCCTTTTCAACCCAGACTAATTAAATTGCTGTGCTGGTAGCTGGCACACCATTCTTGAGATGTTTCTCAAGGCATTCTGTTATTGCTTGTTCAAGGTCTTTCTTTCCCTGATGCACCCCCCTTCCAATTAGGGATGCTCATTTGGTGGCAAAAGCCAACCTGTGCTGCCATGAAGCTATTTTCTGATCTTTATTTGGCTCACTTAGTATGCCTGACACATTAACAGGTGCTTAATACATGTTTCTTAAAATAAAAATTGAACTCAGATGTGGCTGGTCTCACATTAGTAGGAAAACAATTGTGTTAAACTCATTCAAAATAACTCAAGATATGCTTGCCTTTTCAGAAGTTACTTAAGAGAAAAAAATTGGAATTGACTGAATTTAATGGAAACAAACCAAGAGGAGTAAAGACATTTGGGCCATTTAATGAAAGGCATTGGAAGTCTACCTGGTTGGTTCTCCCAGCTTCTGAGTTTCCCCCGATTCTTCCACTCAGTGTCTAAAGACTGGGTTTTCCCACACAGCAAGGTGTGTGTGTTGGGGGCAGACACTGGGAAGAGGCGGAATAGGAAGTGGTTCTCTCAGCATCCACGCTGAGGGTGGTTGGGGGCTTCCCGTGGGGCAGTAGCCACTAGATACAACTGGAAGCAGTACCTGGAGGGGCTAAATGATCCCAGAGACCCCAATAGTGACTCTGACTCCAGCTGATCAGTGAAACTTATGCTAGTGATAGGAACCTGTGTGTCCCCCCATGTTTTTAGTATAAAAATATATGATTGAATTAAGTTCTCTTATAATAATTTTCCATTTCTATTGAGAGCTCTCACCAGTAAGACTACCTTTTTTTGTTGTTGTTAATCCTCACTCAAGAATATTTCTTTTTTTAAAATTTATTTTCTAAATTTTTATTGTTGAAAGTATTACATATGTCCCCTCCCCTCCCATTAACCCCCTAGTTGTCCTGCTCCAGGTGTTCACCACCTAATCCTAATTGTCCTTGTCCATGGGTTATGCATATATACATACAAGGTCTTTGGTTGGTTACTTCCCACCCACCCACCCTCCCCTGCCTTCCCTCTGACATTCCGCATTCTGTTCCATGCTTCCATGTCTCTGGATTCTCTCTGTTCATCAGTTTATTTTGTTACTTAGATTCCACATATGAGTGAGATCATGTGATACTTGTCTTTCTCTGACTGGCTTATTTTGCTTATCTCTAGATTCCTCCATGCTGACTCAAAGAGTATTCTTTTTCACTGCTGCATAGTATTCCATGGTGTAAATGTACCACAGCTTTTTTTTATCCACTCATCTACTGATGAGCACTTGGGCTGTTTCCAGATCTTAGCTATTGTAAGTAGTGCTGTTATGAACATAGGAGTGCATATATTCTTTCTGATTGGTGTTTCAGGTTTCTTAAGATATATTCCTAGAAGTGAGATCACTGGGTCAAATGGCAATTCCATTTTTAATTTTTTAAGGAAACACCATACTGTTTTCCATAGTGGCTGCACCAGTCTGCATTCCCACCAGCAGTGTAGCAGGGCTTTCTTTTCTCCATATCCTCACCGGCATTTGTCATTTGTTGATTTGCCGATGGTAGCCATTCTGACACGTGTGAGGTGATACCTCATTGTCATTTTAATTTGCATCTCTCTGATAATTAGTGCCTTTGAGCATTTTTTCATTTATCTCTTTTTATCTTTATTTTTTAAAACATATATTTTTACTGATTTCAGAGAGGAAGGGAGAGGGGGAGAGAGATAGAAACATCAGTGATGAAAGAATCATTGATCAGCTGCCTCCTGCACAATCCCCCCTGGGGATCAAGCCCACAACCCAGTCATGTGCTCTTGGCCAGAATCAAACCTGGGACCCTTCAGTCTGCAGGCTAATGCCCTATCCACCGAGCTAAACCAGCTGGGGCTCTCTTGACCAGCTATATGTCCACCTTAGAGAAGTGTCTATTTAGGTCCTTTGCCCATTTTAAATTGGATTGCTTGTCTTCCTTTGTTAAATTGTATGAGTTCTTATATGTTTTGGAAATTAACATCTTATCAGATGTATCATTGGCAAATGTGTTCTCCTAGCAGTGGACTCCCTTGTTATTTTGTTTGATGTTTTCTTTTGCTGTGAAGAATTTTTTTTATTTTGATGTAATCCCATTTGTTTATTTTCTCCTTAGTTTTCTTTGCCCTAGGAAATATATTAGCAAACATATTGCTGTGAAAGATATCTGAGATTTTGCTGCCTATGGTTTCTTCTAAGATTTTTATGGTTTCATGACTTATATTTAAGTCTTTTATTCATTTAGAGTTCATTCTTGTGTATAAGTTGGTGATCTAGTTTCATTTTTTTTTGCATATATCTGTCCAGTTTTCCCAATACCATTTATTGAGGAGACTGTCTTTACTCTATTATATGCTCTTGCCTCCTTTGTCAAATATTAATTTAGCAAAATGGCTTGGTTCGATTTCCAGAGTCTTGATCCATATGCCTGTTTCTGTGCCAGTACCAGGCTATTTTGATTACAGTGGCTTTGTAGTATAACTTGATATCTGGTATTGTGATACCTGCCTCTTTATTCTTCTTTCTGAAGATTGCTGCAACTATTTGGGGTCTTTTTTGGTTTCATATAAATTTTTCGAGTATTTGTTCTAGCTCTGTGAAATATGCCATTAGCATTTTAATAGGGGTTGCATTGAATCTATAATTGCTTTGAGTAGTATGGCCATTTTAATTCTTCCAATCCATGAACACAGTGTATTCAGCCATTTGTTTATATTTTCCTCTATCTCTTTTTTAACTTCCTATAGTTTTCCTAATACAGGTCTTTTTCCTCCTTGGTTAAGTTTATTCCTAAGTATCTTAAATTTTTTGTTGCAGTGGTAAATGTGATTTTTAAAAAGTTTTTCTTTCTGAGAATTCATTATCCTATATAATAAAAGCCTAATATGCAACTTGTTTGACCAGGAGCTCAACCACTCGCTGTGATGTGCACTGACCACCAGGGGACAGCATGGAACATGGCGGGCGTCAGTGACACAATACTGACAGTGGGCAGCAGTGGAGGTGCTGCCGCCCCATGGTCCCCGACAAAAGCGGGACTGCGGTGGGATGGTGGAGCAGGCAAGCAGGTGGCGCCAGGCCAAGGCGGTGTAAGCGGGGGCCCGATCGCCGTGACTGTTGCTCCACAGACGGTGACCAGTGGCAGCAGTAGGGCACCCAGCCCCAATTGATCGCCCCGCAGGCGGGATGGTGGAGCAGGTGAGAGGGTGGCGCCAGATCACGGCAGGTTGCCAGGCAGGGTGGCTGCAAGGCTGAAGGCATGAGCTGGGGCCCTATCCCTGCAGGCGACCCCGAGAGACCCCACCCATGCACAAATTCCTGCACCAGGCCTCTAGTTGGTGTATAAAAATGCCATAGATTTCTGGGTGTTAATTTTGTATCCAGCTACATTGCCAAATTCATTTATTAAATCTAATTGTTTTTTGGTAGAGTCTTTAGGGTTTTCTATGTACAATATCATGTCAACTGTGAATAATGACAGTTTTACTTCCTCCTTTACAATTTGAATGCCTTTTATTTATTTTTTCCTGTGGCTATGACTTTGGAGATTATTTTTTCTATTGATTTTTAGAGAGAGTAGAAAGAAGGGAGGGAGGGAACAAAAGAAAGAGGGAGGGTGAGAGAGACAAAGACTTAAATGTGAGAGAGATACATTGATTGGTTGCCTCCCACATGTGCCCTGAGCAGGGCCAGGGTTTGAACCTGCATCCCAAGTATGTGCCCCTGACTGGGAATTGAACCTGTGACCCTTCCATGCATGGGCTGACATTTTAACCACTTACTTAGCAACACAGGCTATGGCAAGACTGTCTTTTGAATAATGGCATCATTCAGGGACCCCATTGAACTTACGGTGACTTATGTGAGCCACTGACTCCAATGAATTTCTTATTTGTTCCTTTTGAAAATGGAATAATAATGTGTTTTATATGTTTGTCTCTTTGTGCAAATATGTCTTAGGACCTTAAGATACTATGTAAATAACAATTTACAGCAAATTGTTATGTAACATATAATAGATGTTGCCAAAAATGATTTATTATCTTCATTTGTCCTACTTAGTGTGAAAATTTATATTTTTCTCTTCAGAACTATTAATATACGTGATTATGAGTTGCTGCCCCAGATCCTGCTAGGGGAGTGTTAGTAATATATGGCACAGGCACTATAATAACTTACAAAAATCTAAATTGAGAAATTCTAAATTCTGAACACATCTGCCTCAAAGTTTTCTGCTGGGGAGTGTGGACCCTGTATCTCAAGGCATAAAATATATTTAGGGCAAAGTTAGAATTAATGAGAAAGGGTATAAATTTATATTTAGATAGTGGTTTTTTTTGGGGGGTAATAAAAATATTGTATAATTAATAGTTTCTTGATAATTTAAAATTTTGGCCATCTTGTGTTTCTGATTAGATGGTATTGCTTTTCCTTCATAATGACTGAACAATACCTTTTAACCAAGAATAGGAGTAATTATCTCTGTCATTTTGTCCTCATTTTCAGGTGCTTGCAATAATAATATTATTTTTACTTCTTTGACAGAATCTTCTTAAGCCACTTGTCCACCTTGTGAGTTAGTTTACCTAAAATTAGAAAATATAATTAAAAATATATATATATATTATTGATTTTTTTACGGAAAGGAAGGGGAAGGGATAGAGAGTTGGAAACATCGATGAGAGAGAAACATCGATCAGCTGCCTCCTGCACACCCCCAACTGGGGATGTGACCACAACCAAGGTACATGCCCTTGACCGGAATCGAATCTGGGACCCTTCAGTCCTCAGGCCAACTCTCTATCCACTGAGCCAAACCGGTCAGGGCAGAAAATATAATTTAAATATTTCATATGAGCAGACTGTTGCATGCTTTAATACTCTATAATTCTCTGAAAATGAATGAAACAGTAAACCCTTTCACCTAGTAGAACTTGTACTCTTCCTTCGGGATTCCTTTATGATCGCTGACACAGTGTTTGTGACCATATAGCATTTAAAAAAACCTCACATCGATATAGTGATTGCTGTCCTAAGTGCTTTATGAATGTTAACCCATTTAATTCACATAATAACCCTATAAGTTAGGTTTTTTATATTGTCAATCTTATAGGTGATGAAATAAGTGTCAATTTTAACAGAAAGGTTAAATAATTTGCCTAACATCAATGGTGGGTAAGTGGCTTAACCACCACTTGTGGTTAAACTAGCTCGAGACTTCGCTTTTCCACTATACATACTGCCTCTTATACAATCACCTATTAACTCAGGTATTTAACAGTACAAAGCTCTTAAATTGAAAAGTAGTTCTGATATTTTTCTCCTCACTTTGCTGTTCATCTTGTGCTGTTCAGCACTCTTAAAGGCATGTAACTCACTTTGGAGTCAATTGGCCCAGGCATAAGCACAATTGACTCAATCTGAGTGATTCTGCGTGGAAGGTCTGTGCATGGAAGTTCTGAACTGCTTATCCAGGTGCCTTTGCTCTTACTGGTACATTTAGCTACTCATTTGTCTATAAGCATTCTTTGTTTAGTTACCTTAGTCTTTTGAGCAAAATGTCTTGCAGATAGGAGTATTTCAGAGGCTGTATTACTTCAGATAGTGTTCGGGGTGGAAACTAATCTCCCTTTCCCTGTTCCATTTGCTCATTTAGAATTAATATTCTCTAGAGTGGCCAAAAAGACATTTGTCTTGGCTGAACAGGTTTGTCATGTAGTGTAACACATGTACAGACAAAACAAAACAGCTTTCATTTATAAAGTAAGATTTTTGGAGTATTGGTAATCTTGCTTTTTATTTCTAAAACGTGAACTATAGTTATCTAATGAGTTTCCATTTTGCCAAGTATTTTCCTCAAAGTTATGAGCAGAAATCTGCAGGGAATAGGTAGAGTTACTAAAGGCATTTAAAAAAATTTGCCTGATTAAATTTTTTAATTGCTTTATTTGAGTGATTTCCTATTTCATGTTTGAATAATTTGGTTTAGAAATAAAAAGGCATAAAACTTAGCTTAAATATTTATTTTTTAGTTGTTGATTATCCTCCAAGCCATGATTTTATTTTTCAAGAGAAAAAAACCAAAACATTTCAAAATGAGATTTTTAACATTAAAATTCATGCTTTTATCAAAACTTTGTTTTTTCCTGGCCCCCACTATTGAAATTTTTAGTTTGACAAATGACCTTATGTATTTAAATAAGTCATATTTATGTAAAGTATAGAAGAGTTTAAAAAGAATAACATAAGGACTTAGCTTTTGTTATATATACCTTTAGTGGTCTTAAATGTGAGCACAAGAGAAAGATAAACTATACATTGACTTAATTTTCAATTTAGATTTCACAGTAGTGGAATTACCAGTCAATTTTTCAAAAATAAATCACAATACTTTAACTTGAGAGACTTTAATATCAGATTCCCGAAGCTTTGGAAGTGCTGGGGGCTTAGTGTCTGAACAGCTCTGAAGCTTGAGGCCAAAGCCGGCTCCTTATTCTGCATTTGAGGAGCTGTAGTGTGATTCTGAAGGCACAGAACTAATATTGTGCTCAGTTGAATCTCTGGATGGAACATAATTACCACACCTCAGTTTATGTTGGTCCAGGATACTGGTTTGTAATGTTCCTACTCTTGTGTAATCCAAGAGACCTTTAATTGCTGTAAAGAACTCATATTCCATGACTCATTCCAAAGATCGCGCCACTTGGCTCGCCTGAGAATGTATCTACCTTACGCACTCTCCTTTTTTTTTTTTTGTAGTGCTTTGTGTTCCTTTGTATTGTGAGATTTTCTCATAAAGGATGAAGAGAGATCTTTATACAGAGAATGCTTTGGAGCCTATTGTTGGCATGAGTAGTTAGTTCCCTAGGCCACTGGGTCTTGGGGTTGGATGGGTGCTGATAGAGAAGGAGCTTAGGGTAATATTTTATAGGGGACTATTCAATTATTCTATCTGGTAGTGACTGCATATGTGCTTGGAAGAGAAGTTTGCATTTATCAGTCCATAATTACTGTTCTGGGAGTGTTTTTTATGCATTTTGAAGCTCTGGTGTTAGGTATTTCCCCATTCAGGGTTGTTAAAGCTTAAAGCTGTTTGCTGAGTTCACCCTTTTATCATTATGTAATGTCCTTCTTTATCACAGATAATATTCCTTGTTCTGCAATCCACCTATTTTGTCTGATGTTAATATAGATGCTCCAGTTTTTTTTATTTCTTAAAATCTTTTTAAAGTTAAATTTATTGGGGGAGACATTGGTCAATAAGATGATATAGGTTTCAAGTGTACAACTCCATAATGCATCATCTGTATGTTGCATTGTGTGCCCACCACCCAAATATTTGACCCACTTTACACTTTACTGTTCCCCCACTGTTCTTCCCTCAGGAAACCATCATACTGTTGTCTGTGCCTACTAGTGTGAGTTTCCAGTTCATGTTCCACATAAAGTGAAATCAGATGGTTCTTCTCTTTTTCTGACTGAATTATTTCACTTGGCATGGTATTCTCAGGGTCCATCTGTATTGTTGCAAATGGCAGTATTTCCTATTTTTTTTATGGCTGAGCAGAATTCCATTGTACATATGTAGCATATCTTTTTTTATTAAAAAAGTTTTTATTGATTTCAGAAAGAGGAAAGGAGAGGGAGAAATAGAGATAGCAACATCAATGATGAGAGAGAATCCCGATTGGCTGCCTCCTGCACACCTCCTACCAGGGATGGAGCCCACAGCTTGGGCATGTGCCCTGTCTGGGAATCCAGTCGTGACCTCCTGGTTCATGGGTCGATGCTCAGCCACTGAGCAACACTGGCCAGATTTCTTTATCAAATCATTTATCGAGGGGCACTTTGGTTGTTTCAATGTTGTGGCCACTGTGAATAATTTTGCAGTGAACATAGGGGTGCATATGTCTTTGAGAATAAATGTTTTCAAAATTTTTGGTAGATACCCAGAAAAGGGATCGCTGGGTCATATTGTAACTCTATTCTTAATTTTTTAAAGAGCCTCCATACTGTTTTCCATAGTGGCTACAGCTTTACATTTCTATCAGCAATGAAGGAGAATTCCTTTTTCTCCACAACCTCTCCAACACTTGTTATTAGTTGTCTTGTAGATAACTGCCATTCTCATAGGTATGAGGTGGTATCCCATTGTAGTTTTGATTTGCATTTCCTTAATAGTTGTGAAGTCGAGCATCTTTTCATTATTGGCCATTTGTTTGTATGTCTTCTTGTAAGAAGTGTCTGTTGTGTACAAATACAGTTTTCTTTTGATTAATGTTCACAAGGTATAATTTCTTCCATCCCTTTACTTTTAAGCTATTTATATATTTATATTTAAAGTTTCTTTTAAACAAAATGTAGTTGGGTCATACTTTTTTAACCCAATCTCAAAATCTCTCTTTTAATGGATGTATTTTTATTACTTATATTTAGTGTAATCATTAAGTAGGTAGATTAAGATCTGTCATCTTGCTAGTTTTATATTTATTTGATCATTTTTTTGTTTTTTTCTAAACTTGAATTCTGTATTGTTTAAAGTATTACATATGTCTCCTCCTCCCCATTGACCTCTCCTCAGCTGCTCCCACCCCCAACACATGCCCTCAGCCCCCTACTGTCTGTGTCCATTGGTTATGCTTATATTAATGCATACAAGTCCTATGGTTGATCTCTTACCTCCACCTCCACCCTCCCCTACCTTCCCTCTGAGGTTTTCAAGGTCTGTTCAATGCTTCTCTGTCTCTATATCTATTTTTGTTCATCAGTTTATGTTGTTCATTGTATTCCACAAATGAGTGAGATCATGTGATATTTATCTTTTTAGTGATTGTCTTAGAGTTTTACAATATACATCAAATTACTCATTTTATTTTGCTTCACATGTAGTATAAGGATCTTATACTAATACACTCCCACTCATTCTTTCCATTCTTTTTCTGATTGTTGTCATATACAGGCTATAAACACATAATACATCATTACTATTTTGCTCTAGACTATCCATTATATTTAAAGCATTTAAAAATTAAAAAATGAATTTTATCTTTATAAATGCCATTTCCAGCACACTCTTATTTTTTTATTTAGATGAAAGTTTTTTTTGTTTGGTATCAAATCCTTCTGTCTGAAGGATTTTCTTTATTCTTTTTCTTTCTTTTTTTGTTTTGCTTTTGAGTTTATTTATTTTTGACAGTTAAATAGAACTTAAATCATCATTCCACTTTAAAGTTAATGATGGCCTTGTATACCATAGATAGATTATATAATTCTACAAATATTGAATACATTAGAAAAAAGATAATAGTGGAAAATACTAGAAGAAAGGGGAGTAATACTTGTGAGGGAAGTCATTTACTTCTATACCTTGGGAGGAAAGATCACAGTGGACAGCTAAATTACACAATACTCCAAAAAGAGGATATTTAATAGCAGAAGTATAAAATTGCTCTTCTAAGGCTTTTAGCAATTTGATGAGTCAAACATTATATCAAACTATATATTTTTAAAATTTTGTATTTGTTTCAGGTGTACAGTATAATGGTTAGACAATTATATAATTCAATAAATGATCCTCCTGATAATTCTAGTACTCACCGAACTGGCATCATACATAGTTATTACAATATTATTGTCTACAGTACTTAAACTGTACTTTACATCCCCATGACTATTTTATAACTTCTTACTCCCTTCACGTTTTGCATCCATCTCCCTTGACCCTCTCTCAGTTTGTTCACTGCATCTATAAATCTGTTTCTGTTTTGTTTATTCATTTATTTTGTTCTTTAGATTCCACATATAAGTGAAATCATACAATATTTGTCTTTTTCTATCTAACTTATTTCAGAAACTTAGCATAATAAACTCATGGTTTATCCATGTTGTCACAAATGTTATCATTTGTGACAAAATGTTAACATTTTTATAAATGACCAATATCCCTATACATATAATCTATCTTCTTTATCCAATCGCCTATTGATGGGAACTTGGGTTGCTTCCATGTCTTGGCTATTGCAAATAGTGCTGCAACAAACATAGGGAGGTATATAACTTTTCAAATTAGTGTTTTGGATTTCTTTGGATACATTCCCAAAAGTGGAATTGCTGGGTTATAACGTAATTCTAGTTTTAGTTTTATGAGTAACCGCCACACTGAGTTCCTTAGTGGCTGCAACCAATTTGCAATCCCACCAACAGAGAACCAGAGTTCTCTCTTATCCACATCCTTACCAATACTTGCTGTTTGTGGATTTGTTGATCATAATCACTCTGACAAGTGTGAGGTGATCTCTCATTGTGGTTTTAATTTGCATTTCTCTCATGATTAGTGATGTTGAACATCTTTTCATATATCTTTTGGCCATTTGTATGTCCCCTTAGGAGAAATGCTTATTTAGATCCTTCTATACATTTTTCATTTGGATAGTGTATTTTTTTTTTGGTGTTAAGTTATATGCGTTCTTTATACATTAAAAATATATATTTCTTTATTGACTTCAGAGAGGAAAGGAGAGGTAGAGAGATAGAAACATTGATGATGAGAGAGAATCATGGTCCTATTCAGTGTCCTTTGTGATTCTATCTAAATTTTAGGATTATTTGTTATAGATAGGTATTTTGATTGGGATTGCACCAAATTTATAGATTGCTTTGGGTAGTGTGGACATTTTAGCAATTTTTATTCTTTTTATCCATGAGCACGGTATATGCTTCCACTTATTTGTATCTTCTTCAGTTACTTTCTTAAATATCTTAAAATTTTCTGAGGACAGGTCTTTTACCTCCTTGGTTAAATTTATTCCTAGGTATTTTATACTTTTGATGAAATTGTAAATGGTATTGTTTTCTTAATTTCTTTTTCTGATAGTTTATTATTGGTGTATAAAAATGTAATTAACTTCTAAATATTTATTTTGTATCCTGTTACATCACTGAATTCATTTATCACTTTTAATAGTTTTTTGGTGGAATTTTTTGGGTTCTCTACCAATAGTATCACATAGTCTGCAAATAATGATAGTTTTATCTCTTCCTTTCCAATTTGGATGCCTTTTATTTATTTTTCTTGTCTGATTGCTCTGGCTAGAACTTCCAATACTCTTAAATCAAAGTGGTGAAAGTGGACAACCTTGTTTTGTTCCTGTACTTAAGGATAACACTTTTAGCTTTTCCCCACAGAGTATGATGTTACTGTGGGGTTTGTCACATATGGCCTTTATTATGTTAAGGTATGTTCCCTTTATTGTCAGTCAGCTCAGAGTTTTAATCATAAGTGGATGCTGGATTTTGTCAAATGCTTTCCTGCATCTATTGATATTATGATATGATTTTTGTCATTTTGTTTATGTATATGTTAATAGATTTATGGATATTGAACCAACCTTGCATTCCAGGAATAAATCACACTTGATCATTGTGTATGATTTTTTTAAGTGTGTAAAACAACAAGTCCTTTATTACTCTTTCAAACACTAAAGATATAAGATTAGGAGACTCTATTTTGTTTCTTTTTTTGTATGGATGTGTGTGTTTTTTTTTTTGTTTTTTTTTGTTTGTTTTTTTTCCATTTTTT
>PVJC01026631.1:0-23870 GCA_004026665.1 Murina feae
TGTACAACATAGTAATTAGACATTTATATACCTTATGAAGTGATTGCCCTGATAAGTCTAGTACCCAAATGACACCATACATAGTTATTACAATATAAATGACTAAATTCCCTGTGTTGTACTTTACATCCCCATGACTGATTTTATAACTGGCAATTTGTACTTCTTAATCCCTTCACCCTTTTTACCCATTCCCCAACTCCCCTCCCATCTGACAACCATCAATTTATTCTCTGTCTATGAGTTTCTTTCTGTTTTATTTTTTAGCTTTCACAAATACTAAATCCAATGGTATTTGTCTTTTCTCTGTTTGACTTATTTCATTTAACATAATACCCTCTAGGTCCATTGATGTTGTTGTAAACGGCGAAAATTTTATTCTTTTTTTATGACTTGGTGATGTTCCATTGTGTATATGTACCACATCTTCTTTATCCATTTGTCTATTGATAGGCACTTATATTGCTTTTATATCTTGGCTATTGTAAATAAGGCTGCAGTGAACATAGGGATATATATATCTTTTCTAATTGGTGTTGAGGACCTGAATAGACATTTCTTCAAAGAGGATAGCCAATAGACATATGTAAAGATGCTCAACATCACTAGTCATCAGAGAAATGCAAATTAAAACCATAATAAGATACCACCTCACACCTGTCAGAATGGTTATCATCAATAAATCAGCAAGTGTTGGCCAGGATATGGAAGAAAGGGAACCCTCATGCACTGTCGGTGGTTTTATATATTGATGCAGCCACTATGGAAAACGGTATAGAGGTTCCTCAAAAAATTAAAAATAGAACTACCATGTGACTCAATAATTTCACTTCTGGGTGTTTATCCAAAGGTATTCAAACACTAATATATATATATGTTCACTGGAATAATTCACTCTTGTTGTTGTACCTGAGGTACTGGGACAAACAGTAAACCCAGGAATCCCATGTTCAGTTTTTAGCCATTTCCTGACTAGTAAAGCAAATCATACCTCTCTGTGCTTCAGTTTCCTGTTTATACAAATAGAGATGATTTGGTGATTTCTACACATCTCAAAAAAAAAAAAAAAGATGTGTATAAAAAATAGAAATGTATTTCTCTTGTGTATACAAAACTATATATTAAGACTAAGATACACTAGTAACTATTACCATATTGAATCTGTGCTTGCAGTTTACTAGTTCAGGGCTATGAACCCTGAGATAATTTAGTCAGTATAATCTTTTGACCTGTTGAGGTGAGCTGAGGTTCTGTACATGTCCCTCAGGTCCCTCATGGTATAACACAATAGTAAGTGAAGGCATGGTGAGGCACATGTCGGTTGAGCCTTCCAAGGGTGGGGGAGCCTGATGGTTTAAGACAGTCACTTCCTTGGATAAGCAGTGGGGTACACATTATGCATTAAGTATTGCATAGGCAGCCTTGGTCACAGGAGGACAACAGAGGATTTCCTAACAGACATGTTCCTATGGGAAATAATTGAGACAGAAACATAGAAAGAAAAGAGAAAGGAATAATGGATAATGAGAAAGAATAAGACCTCAATAGCTCTATGTTTTTGTTCTGTACTCGCCTTCTGCATGACAAATAAAAAAAGTACCAGTCATATGTTTGGGAGAGCCTGTCATCCACAAAATTTACCTGTCACAAACCGACATCAACTGCTATCTGTTTTATGCAGTCTCCATTTGCATTCTTGTTTTACCTCAACAGGGAAAATAATTTCCTAACATAAAAGTAATTAAAAGGACTAACTCTTCCTCATATTAATATTCCATGTTTTATAGATTAAGATAGAAAAACATAGACAATTCCCCAGGGATATTATATGTTCTGAATTGCTGAGCTCTTACACTACTACTGATTTTGCCAAAGCAACGTACAGTATTTCTCTTGTGCTTTTTTGTCCCAAGAGATAACCAGAAACTTGCCCAAACACAGCGGAGGTTTCAAACAAACCTGGTCATGAATATACCTGCAAAACATGCTTCTCCGAAATGATTTCTTCATCTATGCATCTATTATTTATTTGGATTTTTACCTTTCAGAATAATCAGTGTTTTACAATGTTTAAGGTTAATGTGTCCCTGTTGAATAAAATCATTGTTATGCAAGACAACTTACCATGTCCTAAAATTCCTCGACTAGAATAAAGAGTTCATTTTGTTTTCAATTAAGTTTCAAAAATATTTTTGGATAAAGAGCTGCACCTCTTTCTACATCTTGTGTTAAGTAGCCTGGCTACAATAGAACTTTTCAGGAATACTTTCTCATTTTTGCTCATTTGGGAACAATGCTATTTACCATGAGCTATAAGATACATTTAGTCTATCTAATTCTATCTGAAATCTATTGAATTTTTCGATTCTTAACAACACTTATAGCATTCTACCAAACACATAATAGTGTTAGGACATGATCTGTGAGGCACACTAAGATACCTCACAACTTCTATAGCATGAGGAAAATTTTTGAAATGAAACTTTTAAGTCCAAATGGTTTGCAATTCTGCCCCATGCTGGGACAAATCAGGACCTGATATTGTTAAGACATACACAGCTCTCCCTCCAAGATCTATATGGTTTTATGTCCTTTGAGAGGCAGCAAGACTGGCTCTTTAAAATGTTACTTGATGTTCTCAGAAGATCTCAGGCAAACTCAAGTCAATCCTGTTTTGTAGATGAACAGAATCAACTTTATGTTGAGAAGTATTGGAAATACCCACCCAACCAACACCAACACCCAACATGCACCTTTTAGTTTTCTTACGGGAAACTTCCATTTTTCTCTGTATTTATTTTTATTTCTAATCAGTTTCCAGAAGAATGTTCAGGGGTCTGAAATCTGGGTGAAGAAAAAGACATTGCAGGGAGCCTGGATTCTGGATCTTCCTTTTGATGTAAACCAGATCTAGTAGGCAGACTTGATGAGGGTGGGTTTTATCGGTATAGCAAAGCAGATCTCTTTAAAACACTGCCTTTGTAAAAACAAAAGCCTGCCAGCGACTGTATTTATTTGTATAACTGATTCCCACTCCCCTTGGCTTAAAGATAAAGATGGGGGTGCTGTTTGCCTTTCAGTTTCAGAGGGGCCACTGAGCACAGACACCATGCCAGTTTGAAATGTGCAGCAGCAAAACAAGGGCCTTTCTGGCAAAAGGCCCAGTGTCAAAATGCTAACCATGTCTAACATGTGTTAGGGGGCAGTGACCTCATCTTCAGGGATGAACCAAGGTTACTTCCAAGCAAAATCTCAGCAAACAAAGACAGCCTTGTAGCAACGGGGAGGAATCCGTGGGGGCAGCCCCTTGAACGTGAGTGGCTTTGATAGTGATGATTACAGATACGACAGCCTTGAGAAGTATTTTTCTTACTGGTTGAGCCCCTAGCACCTTGTACTCTAACTGCTTTATGAATGGAAAATGTTGGTTGACTCCCAATAACTGGGTAGCCATTAAAAACCCAAGGCCTTCCTAACTAAAAGGGCTCAAGTTTTTTCAAGCACTTGCCATGCAAAAGACACAAAATTCCTCCTTTTTTTTTTTTTAAGATCTCTGTGCACACACCCCCACCCAACCCCCACCACATACCTAAAAAGGGTCTGTTTGCTAACAAAGATGTAATACCCCCTTGAATAGGAGTGGTGGGGAGAAGCCTCCTAAAGATCTGAGGATTTTATCGACAGGAGGCACATTGTTGAATGAATGTCACAGTTGTTTTGAGTTGCGCAATTGGTCACATTCTTTTCAAATTGGTCAGAAATTACATCACTGTTCAAGATAGCAATAAAATATCTGCATGTAGTATCGGATTCTAAAATATCTGGCGACTTTGGCACTATCTGAATGGACGCGTCCCAGAGTATAAGCAGTGATTCTGCTGTAGTTTAATAGGAGGGGGGAGGAGGGGACGGACCAAAAGCATTTACCGCCACAGGCTCTGTCAATTTAGTTGACTTTTTTTTTTTTTCATTGAAAGTTATTTTATTACAAATAAACAAACCAATTCTGGATTTTGAGAAGTTCTGCAGAGTGGCTCTATTTATATTTGAAAACTAATTGGCATTGAAATCACTAATTAAGGGTCAATGCCATGGAGGATTTAAGGGTGTTCATAAGCAGGCCCCATACTGTTAGTCCTCTTCCGGATTGAAAATAATTTACAAATCTGTATTCCTTTAGTCACCAAAGGTTAATGGTTAATGTTACCAAGGAAACCTCACATCTTTGATTTCTGGCATACGTGTTTGCTTAACAGGTGGTATTGAAGAGTAAGAGAAAGTGGGGACAGACAAATATGAAAGCCAAAACTGTAAAGTCTGGAATTGACAACCATTGACCTACAGATTTTTTTTGTCTTCATTTCCGCCTACACTCTAATCTGCCATCAATTAATGGGGCTAAAATATAGATTTAAGGAGTTTTTTTTCCATTCCCCCAAATCCTTCACTATCTCCTGTTATCTTTATGGTGAAGTTAAATCATATTTATCTGTCATTCCAAACCTTCTGTGAGCCTCTCCTTTATCATTGCCCCCAGGTGAGCCTCCTCCTTTTAGGTAGAGATTGTCTATGCATCATTCCTCAAGTCTTTTTGTTTCAACATCCCCACCCACTCTCCTTCCTTCCCGACTTAGTCCCCCTTTACAGTCCTACTTCCTCCTCTTAGCTGTCTTCTTAGGTACATCCAGAATGCGGACCCGGCTTTTCCCAATGGACCTGCATGGAGTCTTCTAACTTCCATTGGTTTCTCTACTATTACTTCTAATGTCAACTGCTGATCCCAGTCTGCACAGCCAGGTCATAAAAATCACTGAAAGCAATGACTGCATACTCACAATAGAGGCCAAGTAAACATGTCTGCTTCACCACTATATATTTAAAACTCTTTCCTTGACTAGGAACCCTTAATCCTGGTGATGGAATAAATATATGACATCCACTTTGAAGATTTGTTTTAATTGAATCATTAGAAAAGATGGGTCATTTATTACATCAAGACTCAGATTGTGATTTCCTTGTGGAGTTTAGAATGTGGGTTTAAGAAAACAGATTGACGTTCTTTCTGGATATGTCTGCAGCGATGTACTGGTACTGCCATTCACATTTAAGTGAGCATGTCCACTGTGAGAAGGTGAGGAAATTGGTGTTCGTCCTGGGCCCCATTTTCTGATCTGTCACCAGAAACCAGGTGGTGTGGTTTGTTTGATGCTTCTGGAAAATTTTAGTGGAAGAAACTTTATTCGAGGTATCCCCGAGAATCTCCTTGAGAAGGAGAAAGCATGGTTATAGGAGCTTTTATATAGCAAAAATTATATCAGTAATTCTTCGGTTACGTTTTGAACTGGCCGGTGTGGCTTAGTGGATTGAGCACTGTCCCATGCACCAAAAAGGTGAAAGGTTCGATCCCCATGCAGGGTACATGCCGAAGGTGGGATGTAAAGATGAGGCCCTATATGAGCATGAATCCACTGACAGGAGTTCATGTTATCCTTCCAACACCAGTGCTTTGGCCGAGAGTCCCAGTTTCAGTATCCTCAAAGGAAAGCTAAAACTTAAAGGAATCTCAAGTAATCTGGGTATAAAATCTTTGATTTTCATTTTCATTCCTTAAAGTCATCTCATCCATATCCGATTCAGCAGCAACTTTTTAAGGAACTTCTTTCTGATCCATCTTTCCAAATTAATTTCATTCTGATAAAAATACTCTTTCTCTTATACTGTTTCATAGTGTAAATAATACCACTTTAATTACATAATTACAACAGCCAGCACTGCCATAAACATGTTAAAGAAAAACACAAATGACTTGTAATAGGAGCCAGTGGGTATATGAAACCAATAGAAAGGCTGTCATTTGGACATCAGTCCTGTTAGACTAAGGTGACCAGATTTAAAGTGGTACACCATTGACCCGGGGGGGATTCTTTTTTTTTTTTTTTCTTTTCTTGTTTCTTTATTACTTAAAATACTACAAAGAGTAATCGGGACTTTTTTAAAACGCTGCGGACACGGGACAAACTATTAAAAATCGGGACTGTCCTGCCAAAAGCGGGACGTCTGGTCACCTTATTAGACAAAAGGAATGGTGAATGAGGGAGGTTGGTTAAAAGAACAGTTACCATACTCTGGCAGCATACTCTTGGGATGTGGTATCATACAGCTCTGAATTCAAATTCTGGTTCTAACATTATCTGTCTGTGGGAGACTATGCATCTTCTTGAGCTTTTATTTTCTCTTTCAAAACACAACTACCAAACCTTGAGGATTATTATATAAGTCCATATGCTCAAAGCACTTAACAGAGTGCTTGCCTAGCTGATGACACTAAGTAAATGTTGCTACCTTTTCTTTCCTTCTTTACTCAACAGATGTAAGTTCCTTCTTCTCCTTTGTATCACTCTGGAAGAGTTCGCTGGGAAAGGCATTAGATAGTAGGGGTTCAGAGCAGAATTCATGCTAAAGCCGTAAGTTCTAATCCTGGCTCTTTGAGTTTCTAGAGGAATTTCTTTCGGCAAGTTACCTAAACTTACTCTTCTAACCTATACAATGTAGATAATTGCACAGACTTGTGAGAATAACTGTATTGCAATCTATGGAAAATGCCTCCCATATTTATTACAACTGCCAATGATTGTGTCAGGATACTTAAATGCCTTGTGATTCATTGCACACAACAGAATGCAGACCTTATGTGCAGATTGTTTCTGTCCATTCCTGTGATACAAAAACTTTGTTCCGTAGGTGATCCCAGCAAGCTGTGTGCCCAAAGTGAGTTGAGAAATCAGAATAGACTCAGACCCACTCTTTTATCTTCTCCTGAAGTTTGGGAGAAGAGCTCCCAATTCTGTCACTAGACTGGAGAAGATACAAAGCAGACTTTTATGCTCCCAATTAAGTTGGTGTGAGTTTTTGCTTCTCAAGGAACAGTTAGAGGATTGTACTATGCATTAGAGATCAGCATTTCTTCATTCAGCACTTACTGAGAGTTTATTATGCAAAAACTAGAGGCCTAGTGCATGAAAATTCACGCACTCGGGGGGGTCCCTTAGCCAGGCCTGCACCCTCTCACAGTCCAGGAGCCCTCAGGGGGATGTCTGACTGATGGCTTAGTCAAGCTGGCCTCCCTTTGCAGGAAGCAACCAGCGAGCAGATCAGGGGACAGCTCCAGTGGTGAGCAGCTGGCCCCACCCGCCCATCACCCCTACACCGCTGGTCACCACTACCCACCAATTGCCACCCACCAATTTCCACCCACCATCACCATCCCCTCCCTCTGCCTGTTGGCACACGCCTTGGATAGCCTGGCACCACCCGTTCACCAGCCCCCACCCCCCACCAAATGGTCATTCCACTGTTCAGTTGATTTGCATATTAGGCCTTTATTATATAGGATGAGCCCTGACCAGAATACGGACCTATCCTAAAAAAGACTATAGTCCAATCTTGATGAGATAGCGGGCATCTAAGCTGGACAGACCAAGTGCTATAGGAGTTTGGAGAGAAAAGGGGCCATATCCAATGTTTATCAGGGAAAATAAAGATGAAGTAACGTTTGAGCTGAACCTAGGATTTAGTGGGTGACTCTCTTGGGGGGTGATGGGGAGCAAGTAATGGTAGTGAGCATTACTGTCAAAAGGGTGTCCTAGGTGAAGTCCCAGTGCCAGGAAGTGATGGGGTCTGTGGAGAAATAGTAAGCCCTGGAGGAATACGTTAAGCCTTTAAGATCAACATTCGTGATTCAATACAGGCTGGAATGTTTATTTGGAGTAAGTTTTAAAGGGCCTCAGAGGCTATCCCATAGCAGTGATTGAATACTATAGTTTAAAAGCAGAAACATTTTTACAACTGAAGCATGTCATCAAATGTCAGTATTTAAACATGTAAAAGTAGATCTACTTGGGATGAAAGTGACACTAGTCATATAGAGCTCTGCTTACTCAGCATTTTTTATTTTTAGTCTTTTAATCTCAGTATTTAGTTAGTTAGTTAGTTAATCCTTACCTGAGGATATTTTTTCCATTGATTTTTTTTTTCAGAGTGTGAAAGGGAGGGCAGTTGGGGGTGAGGAGCAAGACAGCAATGTGAGAGACATATTGGTTGCCTTCTGCACACACCCTCAGGGCCAGGATCAACCTATAACCCAGGTACATGCCCTTGCTCAGAAATCAAACCCGAAGCCAGATCTTTGGGCTAGGGCTGATATTTATGTTCTTTAACCTTAGTGTTAAAGAGCCACTGGTATTGAAGAAAGAATTGGGCTTGTTAGCAAGAAGTTACAAGTTTCAATCCTTGCTGCTAACTTATTAGCTGTGTGATCTTGGGCAAGGCACTTAACATTTATGAAACTATTTTTGCACCTGTAATGAAGGCTCCCATCTTGATAATGCATATACAATAATACTTTATATATGCATTATCTATTTACATATAGACTATAGATTAGACATAGATTAGATATAGATATATAGATACATAGCTTAGTGTGATCCCTGATCTATATTAGGTGGTACTCAGTAAATTACAGCTATCATCCTATCATCCTTGTCATGATTTTCTCCCAACCCTCAGTGGCTTCTCATGAGCTCCTCAGTAGTGTTCAGTGTTTCTGGAATAATCATCTAGGAATAGTGTGTTAACTACAACCTCCTGAAGGTTTTTGGAATGATCTGGGTGTCACATGGCTAGGATCTGAACGGGGCAAGTAGTAGGGTGAATTTTTTTAAAAAAAGGTTAAGTGTATTTCCAGCAAGAACCAGTTTTACTTAGGAAATCTTGCCTGTCTCAATTTATCAGCAGATGAAAGGGAAACAATTCTCCCAAATATTCGTAACCACAAAGAATCCCTCATATCTACCCCAGTTTGAAGTCTAAATTTATCTGTGTAGTCTTAAAATAAAACCCCCAAACCCTACAAGGCTAGCATGTTTTCAAATAATCTTGGGTGTATACTACCACTAGGCAACTGGCTAAAGCAATCCATAAATTTCTCTTTGGAGTATGGCAATATTAATCCAGGCCTGGAAGTTTTCCCAAAGATTAATTCCTAAGGAATATGAGCTCACAATCAATAATCTCAAACCAGAGAACATGGAAGTTGGTGCAATCACTTTGGAAAAAAAAAAAAAATGTCATCATTAACTAATAAGGTTGAATGAGCGCATACCCAACAACCCAGAATTTAAGATCCTATTTTTAAAAAGTGTTTTCTATGTGCGCCAGGACTAGTGTCCAGAATGTTGATGGCAGCATGGTTGATAACAGATCCAAACTGGAAACAACACAAACATCCATCCACTCTACAGAGATAAATAGATTGCGTTACTCACATGATGGAATCTTCTGCAGGCAGCAATGATAAATTGGCTATCATTACACATGTCATCATGGATGACACTCAGAAACGCAGCATTAGACAAAACAAGCATGACACAGAACAATCCATAATGTATGTTTCTACTTATATAATGTGCTAAGACCATCAACCATGTAATATTTAGCTTAAGGCTGCATACACAGATCTTAAAACTCTAAAGGTCTGAGTGATTAACTAGAACAGAGGATGTCTTTGGACTGACAAAGAAAGGCTCATTGGGTGTCTACAAAGCTACTTTAACTTTCATTCTTGAGCTGACCGATGGGTATGTGGGCTCCTCTGATGATTCTTCTTTAAACTGTTCATACATGTTTTATGTACTCTTTTGTATGAATGATAAATGCTTTTTAAAAAGAGAATGGAGCCCTAAGTGGTTTGGCTCAGTGGATAGAGCATCAGCCTGCGGACTGAAGGGTCCCAGGTTCAATTCTGGTCTAGGGCATGTACCTTGGTTGCGGGCACATCCTCAGTGGGGTTGTGCAGGAGGCAGCTGATCGATGTTTCTCTCTCATTGATGTTTCTGACTCTTTATCCCTCTCCCTTCCTCTGTGTAAAAAATCAATAAAATAGATCTAATCTAATAAAAGAGTAATATGCAAATTAACCATCAGTCTGAGACACCTAAGCCATGCCCCCAGCCAAGCCACACCCCCAGCCCATTAGAGCAGCTGCATGCAAATTAACCCAACCAAGATGGAGGCTGGCAGCCATGGAGCTAGAGCAAACAGGAGGCTTCCATTGCAACTGCCTGCCTAGGCCGGCTGGGCCTCTGCTCAAGGCAACAATGTTTCAATTATAGAAGATAAATAAACCCCAGAAACTTGATTCTAGACAGCCTTGCTGGGACCTTGGGTCAATGGGAGCTGTGGGCAGCTGAAAATGGCTTTCAGTCCCTCACCCAGTCTGGCCACACCCCCATGGGGTCAGGGTCCCCACTGGGGGGGCTTGGCCAGCCTGAAAACAGCCATCAGCCCCTCACCCAGGCTGGCCAGGCACAACAGCAGGTGGAGATCCCCTGAGGAGTCCCAGGCTGCAAGAGGGCATAGACCAGGCTGAGGGACCCCTCGAGTGCACAAATTTTTGTGCACCAGGCCCTAGTATGTATATATATATATATATATATATATATATATATATATATATATATGAGAGAGAGAGAGAGAGAGAGAGAGAGAGAGAGAGAGGAGAGAGAGAGAATGGAAACTGTAAATGCCCCAGAGATGGAATATTTGATAGGATGCTTACCTGTAACTTCTTGAGGAGGGAAAAATGAAGGAAATAATAATCAAAGATTTACACCACAGTTGTATTCCTGAATATTTAAAAAATAATATTGGGACCTTTAAATCGAAATAAGGAAATCAAGAGAATACATTATTCACATCTATATTGTTAATACCAAGTTTCAGTGCCATATACTTCATATGTTCTCCTTAAACATTTGTTTTTGCTGTTGCAGTAGGTGAATTGTGGGACATAGAAGTGGAGATGTTTTGGGTTGCAAGAGGGCACAATTTAGATACAGAATGGTGAGTTTAGAATGGTAGAAGTCATGGTGGTGATGAAGTCATTTGGGAATGAGCAGAAAAAGAAAAGAAATGTGAAAACTGGAAAAGGCCCATTTTGCAGGGATGGGCTGAGACAGGGAAACAAAAAGGAGGGAAAAAGAGACGAGAAAAGCCAAAGGGAAGAATTTTAAGAATGAGAAGGTGATTGGTTGGTGCTGTAAAATTATTCAACATTCGAAGAGGACATAATTAAAATTAAAGAACACAGTGTAGTGATTGGCATCAAATGGTCACTGGTGATTTTGTAAGGAGAGACTTTATTGACCAGCAAGAGAAGCCATTTGGCTAGAGACTCAAGTATGAAGTGCTATTAAGGATATAGAAGCACTGAGCCTAAACCAGTTCTTCAAACTGTTTGATATTTACAAATAATTTCAAAGTAAAATAATAACTTATTGCACTTACAAGGGGTGCTAAGTAAAAAGATAAAATGATTTTTTTTTTAAAGAAACACCTGAGTGTGTTGGTAGGCACAGTATAGGACACCAATAGATGAAAGGAACCTGAGGCTTATAATAAGGATTATTTCACCCTTCACATGGTTCCCAGGTAGCTGGGAAGGTGAGAAAAAGGAGAAAGATTAGAGGATTGGTAGATCATAAATCATGGGGCGGTTGAGATTGCTCTCTGAGGCTTAGAAGCAATGGAACAGAGTTCTGTTATTGGACTCTCTAATCTCCATTTCTTCTGGAAATTCTCTGTTAGCCTAGTTTTGAAGCCTTGAAATGAAAGTTAAGGAATTGTGGTCTACAGAGAACACACCTAAAAGTACCTACATATTTAATCCAGTGGTTGGGTGAATGGATGGGTGGATGAGCTGATCAATGAAAAATGAATGAATGAACGAACCAAGAATTATTGAGCGTAAATTGTAAGTCAGTGTTTATTAATCCCTTTCCTAGAGCAGTGGTTAACAGCCTGGACTCTGGACCGTCTGTGTTAATGTTCCAGGGAAAGTCATTCCTCCTTGCTAAAGCTCAAGTCTCCGCATCTGTAAAACAGAGCTGGTAATAGTACCTACTTGTACTAGTTTCTTCCAGCTGCCATGACAAACTGCCACAAATGAGGTGGCTTGAAATGGAAATTATTCTTCCGCATTCTGGAGGCCAGAGTTCAAACACCAGGTGCCAGCATGCCACACTCCCTCCAGGGCTTCTAGGGAGAATTCTCCTTTGCTTCTTCCAGTTTCTGGTGCCTCTGAGTCTTGTGACAACATAACTAATCTCTTGAGTCAACCTTAGTAAGAACTAATATTCCAAACCTCTGAATATATGCTATATATTTTTACATGGTCTTTACATGGTCTCTCTATGTGTCTGTGTGCTGTCTCATTTTCTTTAACTGAGATATGATTGACATATAATATTGTCAGTTTCAGATGTACAGCTAATTATTCAGCATTTGTATACCTCATCCTCTTCTTACGAGGACATCCATCATTGTTTTTAGGGACCATTGTAATCCAGTAACCTCATCTTAACTAATTATTTCTGCAACTATCCTATTTCCAAATAAGGTCACATTCTAAGGTTCCAAATGGACATAAATTTGGGGGAACACTATTCAATCTACTATACTACTTCATAGAAATATAAGAACTAAGTTAACATAAGGATATACAAGGATATTACTATTTAACATTAAGTTATAAGTATTTGTAATAGTACATAGCATGTATTCAGAGGTTCGGAATATTAGTTCTTACTAAGGTTGACACTCAAGAAATGCTTATTCTTTCCAACCACTATTTTCGGTGCACAATATCAATATTCTAGTACAGGTAGAAATGCTGAGCTACCATATTAATTCATAATTATGCTTAACTCTCTCCTTGAAATGATTTCCTTGAAAAGCATACATGGCTCATATTTCTTTCCTGTTTAGTAAAATGACTAAGTAGCTAAGATATTAAATGATGACAAAGGACACTTTAATTTTCCAAATACTTACTTCAGATTTTGATCATTCAGGGGAGAAAAATGCTGACTAGCCTGCTTGTATTTATTTTCTGCCAACTGTCCTTAGGCAGTGACCTTCTCTGTATGACTTTCCACATAGTGGAGCTCAACCTCCCAGGGGGCCTAATTTCCTTCCATAATAATTTGTCTACAACTGGCTTTAAAAAGGCATTGTTTTGATAGGATGTTCCAGATCAAAAACAGACTCTAACTTTAGGAGAGCAGCCCCTAGCTATCTGATGAAAGGACAGCTTGAAGATGCAGCACATTGATGGTGAGCCTAATACAATTTTTTTTAACATTAAGGAAATAAAAATATAAAGATATTACAAGCAGAATTTTGAAAAAAATGTTTATTCTGCCATTGAAGCAACACAATTTGGAAAGTGTAAAACAGTGAGATGAAGACTAGTGAGTCTTTATTTGTACCACATCTGTTTTGTTCACAGTCACACAGTCAGATGTTGGCCCAACTAGCACATCATCAGTACTCAAGTATTTGTGGAAGGACCATGTGACTGCATTATTACTTGCGGGTGGTTGGGAGAAAAGGAGAAACTTCTGGTTATTTTTCTGTGGCATTATTAACTTCATTTTCCAAGCGGTCCATTTTCTCCAAATCAGATTTTATTACCCTCCTCTTGCTTTATGTTTTGCACTTTCTCTCTCCCCCAGTATTTGAGGGCTATGGTGCCCAATTGTCATGTATTGGTGTGTTAAACATGACTGTATGTAACACAGGTTTGAGAAAAGTGAAAGTGAAGAAAATAAATTTTTCCTTTTTCTTCTAATATTCTCTGGTAAAAAAAAATTAGCTACGTCTGAGAATTATTTGATTCCAGGGTTGTAGGGTGAAATAGATATAGTGAAGGTATCAACCAAATAATTTTTTAAAATACATTTCTTATTGATTTCAAAGAGGAAGGGAGAAGGAGAGATAAATAGAAACATCAATGATAAGAGATAACCATTGATCGGTTGCCTCCTGCACGCCCCCCACCGGGGATTGAGCTATGTGCCCTGTCTGGGAATTGAACCATGATCTCCTGATTCATAGATTGATGCTCAATCACTGAGCAATACTAGCCGGGTTCGCCCACAGAATTCTTTATCCTTAGGTCAGGTGTTCTTACACTAAGGTGACCAGACGTTCCGCTTTTTAACAATTTGTCCCGCGTCATTTTTAAAAAGTCCTGATTTTTGGAAAGAATGCATGACAAGCTAGGGAACGGCGGGAGAACAGGAAGGGAATATACGGTTTTCGGCGGCCATGTGGCTATTTAGCCAGGATATGAGTTTTATATTATTTTTGTTAATTTTATAATGTTAAACTTTAATAATAACAAATAATTGTTGAGAACTGATTATCGAGAACTGCTTATCAAAGTTCGCATTGTTGATTAGTTGTTAGAATTCGACCACCATTGTTTGGACTTAATGAACACTGGCATTTTTGGGGATTGGTAACGATGAAAACATTTTGTAACTGTCTCTCAGACGATACACATCGTACTGCGTGCTAGTAAGCTAGTTAAACAAGTGATGTCATTACAAATCAGCTATTCAGATAATTTAGATAAGTAATTTATTTATTTCATAAATACATAAATTTTCTTGAATTTAGCAGACAGTACTCGTATTACTTATATTTTATAGTGGCGGCAAAAAGTCTAGCGCCAGCCTTGAAAGTGACACTTATGACTTACATTACGGCAAATTCAGAGGAAAAATAATACAAGTTAGTATTGTTATTATTGAGAAAGAAATATAGGATTAAAATTAAAATAATAACGCGCTGTCCTTACCAGGCACTAATGCTGCAACTGAATGCATTTTTTCTACAGTAAATAAAGTGTGGACATCAGAAAAATCACAATTAAGTGTTGAGACTTTGACAGCCATTTTATGTGTGAAATATAATTTAACAAATTCTTGTGAAAAATTTTATGACCTTTTAAACAACGACAGCAATCTACTAAAAAAATTCACTCAAATGAGAAATATGCCAAAGAATAAAATAATACTATACATAATTTTTTATTTATTATATTTGTAAATTGTACTTATGTTGAAATTTTAAAAAATATATTACAATACTATTTTTGCGTTCTATGAAAATTTTTGTTGCTCCATTTGGACCAAATTTTTAATCAAGAACCCGCCCCCCCCCCCACCCCTTGCCGGGTCGGGGTAGGGGAGGACGGGGGAAGGTCAAAGGGAAAAAAAAGAGACATATAATATTTTAAGTAATAATAATAATAATAAAAGAACTCCCCCGGTCAATGGTATCCTGCTTTACCAATGTTAAAATCTGGTCACCTCATCTTACACGTGACTCCATGAACAGCCTTACAGTAGCCATCCTGAGCCTCATGAAATAGTGGTGTGCACGTTGTGTGTTCATATGCATGCTTGCTGTGTCTATGCAGATTTATTGTGTGTACATGCACATGTGTGCCATTGTTGAAGGAAGGGGCTTTGTTGACATCTTTTGTTATTATCAATAGAAATTAACTCCAAATAGGTAGAGAACCACTGAATTAGAAGGCTTGGTTCACATTGTTTGTATTTTGTTCTGCTTTAGAGTTTCGGGTGGAACAATTCTGAGAATATTTAAAAGGAAAATGGACAGTGTATGAAATTGCCAAACCATTTCAGATTTGGGTTCAATAAGAGGTTTCCTTGAATTACCAACCTCTTTTTGAATTTGTTTAGCTATTGTTTTCATGTCCTCAAAAATCGGACTTCAGGATGCTTAACTTAGAGTCATTATCTCTGGCAGTTGAAGTATCCAGGCAGCCTGATGTCATTTGTTTCCATAACAGCATCAGAGCCCTTCAGGGCAAATCTCTCTGATAAGTCCTTCAGCACAAAGAAGATGGTACCTTGTGGTACAATGAGCCATCCTTGCATAATTAACTTATTTCTAACTGAACTTACAAACCAAACAAAAAAACTAATCTCAAAGAGCAAACCTCTTTAAAGGCTATTTTATTTTTCTTTCAATTTCTGGAAACTTTGGTTTGTCCTTTGTCTGGTTTGAACCTCTTGTCTGGTTTAAATCTCTTTCTTAACCCTCTGCTCTGAGTACATGATGTGCATACTTGACTCAAATCCTAGTTTTATTTTATCAATACTTATATATGCTTCCTGATACCAGCTCAGTGTCTTAGTTTACAATCTCTGGTACTCAGCTTTGTATCATAACGGATTCTCAATTTAAATAGCTGTTGCTGTTGTTAATAAAGCTTCCTCTATTGCTCCAGGCAATATCTTATCTAATAAAATTACTTCCACACAATTTACTTATTGATTGATTCATTCATTCACACACAAAGAAATGTATAGACACCTGCTATGTGCTAGGCGTGCTTCTAGTTGCAGGGAAACAGAAAGGTGATTACTATACATGAAACCACTGCCTTGTGCTTGGTCAAAGCATGTGATAATCAAGGTTGTCTGGAGATTTAAGCCTATTGAAGCCTCCAATCTTTAAATAAATCAGTTGACGATTTATCTAGAGTAGTGGTTCGCAACTGAGAAGATTTTACGCCCTGCCTACCTCCCTGGGAAAGTTGGCAATTCCAGAAACATGTTTAATTGTAGCAAATAGAGGATACTATTGGTACCTGGTTGGTAGAGGCCAGGGATGCTGGTGAACATTGACACAAACAGGATTGCCCCCCTCATCAAAGAATTATCCACAACAAAATGCCAATAGTGCAATTATCCTAGGAAGGGCGATGACGCTAGAGGCAGTGCCCTCTCCTTTGAGGTCCTGAGCAAGTCAGTTCTTACTAAACTGACCCACACAAGCACTGAAGACCCTTCTGAAGGGTAGTATTTCCTACATCACAATTACACTCCCAGGGATGAATTGGCATTCCTCGAAGTTCGGCTTTCCAGTTGCCTATCCCTTAATCTGCCTCTGCTGTTCCTAAGGGGCTTTACAATTTAGGGAGGTATACCAAAAATGTACAGCTCTGAACTGCTACCAGACTCTATTCTGTGCCCAAACTATGATGCTCTGTGATAAATACCAAGAGAGCTCAATGAGATCAATGCTTTGGGAGCGCTGAGCAGTGAAACTATCTGGCAGGTCTGGGACGGCTCTGTAGAGCGGAAACTTTGAAGGAGGTGCTTGCCACATAGCTTATAAAAGACATTTTCCTCTTTGAAGCCGTACCCTGCATCATTGCATTTATAACCAGTGGCGAGACCTAGCCCGTTTGGCTCAGTGGATAGAGCGTCAGTCCCGGGTTTGATTCTGGTCAAGGGCATATACCTGGGTTGCAAGCTCCTCCCTGAGCGGGGCTCTGGTCAGGGCATGTGCAGGAGGCAACCAATTGATGTGTTTCTCTCACATCAGTATTTCTCTCTGTCTTTCCCTCCCTTCCACTCTCTCTAAAAATCAATGAAAAAATATCTTCAGGTGAGGATTGAATATATATATATATATATATATATATATATATCCCCCCAGTGATGAGATGTTCTAGGCTGCCCATTCAGGAAAACCTGCTTCCATATTGTTCTACATCAAGCAAGACTTCTTGAGAAATCATGCAAGCCCAACTTCATAGGCTTTCCTTTCACTGGCTTCTTTCTATTAAAGGTTTCAATAGTAGGTAGTTTCAACTGCGCAATTGTAGGTATTAGAGTTTAGTAGCAGTTCAGAGTTATACATTTTTCAGCAAGTGAATTACAAGTTTGGTTTTTGTTTTTTAAATTTATATTTATTGCCCTGCCAGTGTGGCTCAGTAGTTGAGAGTCGACTGATGAACCAGGAGGTCACGGTTTGATTCCAGATCAGGGCACATGCCAGGTTGCTGGCTCGATCCCCAGTAGAGGGCATGCAGGAGGCAGCTGATCATTGATTCTCTTCATTATTGATGTTTCTAACTCTCTTTCCCTCTCCTTTCTTCTCTGAAATCAATAAATATATTTATATTTTAAAAAGAAAGTACAGGTCACAATTTGTGTAGATGTTTATAAATGCTTTTCAAATACAGTTTGTAGGAAAATCCAAGAGAACATCATTTCTCCCTGTTAAATTAGCATAATGGCATTAAATGTATTTGTGAAGCTATTAATTTTAAAATTGGCCGTGATGGTTACAGAAGAATGGAATAGATGTTAAATGCCTGATATAATAATGAGGTTTTCATAATGTAGCCACCAGGAAGCTACAGGATTTCTACACATTATGGAAATTTTCTCTTTCTGTTCATAATCATTTATGACATTTCACAAGGGGGTAACTTTGTATAATTGAAACTAACTTTTAAAGAAGTTATCTTTTTATCTGGTAACTTTACAAAGACCTTTCATTACTATTTTCATGTTATAAATACAATACAGGCACATCTCCAAAATACTATGGCTTCAGTTCCAGATCACTGCAGTAAACCCAATTGTCATAATTTTGTGGTGGAGGGTCTTGCCTTTAATATGTAAAAAATAAAACTGAAATCCAATAAAACGAAGTATGCCCGTAATTCAATTTAAAAATATTTTTTTTCCTTTTAGTTTGCACTATAAACTGAGTAGTTGCAAACATGCATGTTAGTTTCATTTCTCATTAAAATGTTTTTCTCTTTTATTTTAGTCGGATGCCAATGCAAGTTATTTAAGAGCGGCTCGAGCTGGACACTTGGAGAAGGCCCTTGACTACATAAAAAACGGCGTTGACATCAACATTTGCAATCAGGTGAGTTGTGGCTGTTGTTGCTGTTTATTTTTTTTAATACCTTAAATCTGTCATTAGATATTACCAAGACTTTCTCTTTTTTGCCAGTTTTTTATTTGTTTGTTTGTTTGGTTGGTTAAATTTTACCAGCTTGAATTATCAAATTATTCTCTGTTTGGTTAGAGGAGCACTCAGAAATGTAGGTATGCATCCTTTAACAATTAATTCCTAAAACTTAGTAAGTACTGATGTTAGAAGAGCCCACCTAGTTTTCAGGTACTTCAGTTCCCAGTTCAGGCTGCTACACTTACACTCGCAAGTGGTGGTTGTGGGATGTTTTCTTCCCAGCTCCTGGTAGGCTGTTTACTCCCCTGTTTTCCATCTGCTGAGTAAAGCTTTCCCTTCCCTTTCAATCAGAATGGGTTGAATGCGCTCCATCTTGCCTCCAAAGAAGGCCACGTGGAAGTTGTTTCTGAACTGCTACGCAGAGAAGCCAATGTGGATGCAGCTACAAAGGCGAGTATCGCACATTTAATGCTTTTCATGTTACCTGCCAAACTCAACGAGGCGTTAGCTCGCCGTAAGAATCAGGGCATGTTTCTCGTGAAATACTTGTCAACTCTGTTCTCTTTGGAGAACTTAACACAGAGGGATTTGATATTTTGTGAACTGTCAGAACAGAGAAAGACGGGAGTGTTGACGTGTGTTGCTTTCATCTTACAGAAAGGAAACACAGCGTTGCATATAGCATCTTTGGCTGGGCAAGCAGAGGTGGTGAAGGTCTTGGTTACAAATGGAGCCAACGTCAACGCACAATCTCAGGTAAACCAGCAACTCCATTGCAAAGTGGTTTTGTTATAATTGACAAATAATGTCCGTTGGGTCCGGTGCTTGACTCTGGTTCATATATCCTCTAAGAATACAATACTGAAGAGCTACATTCAATGATTAGTTACATATTGTAGATTTTTAAAATTCATACATGTTCTTATTTGCAATACGTGTGTGAGAGGTAGAGATTTTTAAAAGTCATTCATCTATGTATGACTGGTAGTTATAGACACCAATGTTTAAGGCATATCTGTAAGGCACAGTCTTATACTATTTCATGATGCTAACTCAGGTCCTGTCTCAGTATTTATTAATCTACAGAGAAAATGGTGATGTCTGTAAATGAGGACATGCTCTTAGAAGTCCAGAATAATATATCAGTGCTGTATCTCTTTATAAAAAGGACGACACTACTTATTTTCTGTCTCCTAACTAAGGTATCATTGTTATTCCCTAAAATAGATTATAAAGAAGAAAAAACAAGCATAATAAACATTAAAAGCCCCCAAACTTTAAAATTTCCAGATTCTTTGTAGTGGTTAGACACTAATAATTCATTGAATAGGTCCTCCTATAAGTTCTCAGAATCTTGCATGAAATTCTCAGAACACCAATAGATGATCACTTGATAGACTTTGAGCCTAAAAGCATTAACTTCATTTTATTGGTTAAAAATATGGGTCCTCATTTTCCAAATTGTTCACTATTTGAGTCTCCAGGGACATGAGGTTGTGTAGGAAAGCAGTCACCATAACACACACATATTCACTAAGGACCTGACCATTTTTGAAGCTGGTCCCTACTCAGGCATTCCTTCTGCTTGAATGTTGACATCTATCCTGATTTGTCAGTCTACCCCAGGGTGTTAGATATTGAACAGATTGGTTATAGGACAAGACTGCAAGTTTTGCAAAAGGTGAGACAGGAGTTTATGAGGCCGGGGAGAGAGATGTCAGAGAACTGCTGGAGGTACAGCTCAGCTGTGAGTATGTGGCTTCCTGGCAGTGTTAGACCAGGCAGTGTGTGATGTAGGAGGCTGATTTTCTGACAGGTGTTTCCAATGAGAATTGCTTTTAAATTGAATGATTAAATGACACAAAATAATTAGGTGAGGCCTTTGGTTCTCATCTACTTTTTGCAAACAGACTGTCTTCTTGCTTATGCCGTGGAGGGTAGGGGCGAAAGTGAAGTGAAACATGTCAAGCCATTAGATAATTTTGTTGGAAATATCACACTTTTTCTTTACAAAAATAGTATTTGGTTTAGTCTTTGTTCATCCTGCGATCTCATACACGAATGCAGTCATCACCTACATTTTATTAAATCATACAAACTTGCTTTTACCATTTTAGTTTTATGTTTTAATATAAAGTCTCAAACTTTTTCATTTCCTTTTGATCTCCATTTTGAGTGCACCCGGTTTCTCCCCTTTTTTCAGTACTGAGTATCTTGGGATATCGGGAGCCTCCTCCTGTATTTTATGGGTGCAGAGAATGGCAGTGGCTTCCCCTCTTGTTGATATGGCCATAGAGGCGATCGCTCTGATGCCGTTAAATATCAGTGTGGTGGAAAAGAGACTTCGCAGTACTTTCAACCACATGATTTCTTGTACATACGGCCTAACTTCATTCCGGTTCCCTCTGGTCAGACTTGTCTCGCCTGGTCCATATCGCTTACTCTGATTCCCTATGAGAGTTCATTTGTTGTGATAATGCTTTTCCAGAAAGGAAAGTTGTGATGGTTGAATATTGGTAAGTGTTGTCGTTTGAATGAGATACTGACTCCAAGAGAACCATCAGGCTTTTAAACTTTTTTTAAAATGCCCTTATAACTTTTTACTGGGTAATAACTGGTGGGAAGCTCTGAGAGAGTGGAAAAACTCTAACCCATTTCATTTCCTTTTTTCTCCCCCAAGGGAAGAAAAGTAAGCCTCCTTCTTATAAACATTGCACACATTCTTGACATTCTAGAGCAACCATAGTTTTAAACCTTCCTCTGCAACGTCTGGGAGAAGCTGCAGGCAAAGTAAAGCCCTAACCAGATTTTATTTCAATTTGTACACGTTCTCCGGTGATGATGAAGCGAAGGAGAACACAGGCTGTGAAATTCCTTTTTCCCTGCAGCTGTGCTTGGCATAGATACCCTGCTCTGCAGTTCCCAGCAGAGCACGTCTACCTGTGCCCATATGCCTTCTGCGCTGCGTTGTGCTGTGGACAGAATAAGTAATGAGATGACTATGCAGCAGAAGGGAGTTTCCGTGTTAATTCCTGGTAGCAACTTTTTAATAGGAGCTCTTCTAAAGAGCAAGCAGTAACGCCAGGAAGTTTCCACATATGTGGCAACACATTAAAACATCACAGGAATATTAATATTCAAGAAAGATGGTATTCCTGTCTAAGTGAAATTTTATCCTCTGGGCAATATTGAATAGCCAGTCAGAAATAGTGCAAGGAGAGTCCCTGGCCTTCCTCAAATATAAGAATTTTTCTTACCTTGAAAATAAAAACATTGGACGGCATCAAGCTCTGATCTTACAAACTGAGGCTCTGCGGAGTAAGAATTTGTAGATATTATTTTACACTAATTCTTGTCATTGCCTTGACCTTAGGTCTTAAGTTAGTTAACATCCCAAGAATCATTTAGGCCCACTCTGAGAAAGCAATCAGGCTGAATTACGATTATAAACGACTCTCCTATGATTAAGTCCTTAATACAGAACTCTGCAACCATGTGAAACTGCCATGGCACATGGTATCCCTCACGCTTTTCTCCTTTTCTGTCTTTATTTTTATACTATAAGGCACCCAAAGAAGCAAAAATCTTATAAAGAAGCAAATAATATATTTTTTAATATATTTTATTGATTTTTTACAGAGAGGAAGGGAAAGAGATAGAGAGAAACATCCATGAGAGAAAAAACATTGATTAGTTGCCTCCTACACACCTCCTACTGGGCATGTGCCCGCAACCAAGATATATGCCCTTGACCGGAATCAAGTCTGGATCCTTTCAGTCCGCAGGCCGATGCTCTATCCACTGAGCCAAACCGGATAGGGCAGAAGCAAATAATACTTTAACTACCAAAGTATTCCAAATGGACAGGTTTTCATAATGGTGCCAACAACAACAACAAAAAAAATATGCTCTTTCAATTAGTCAATGCCTCCTTGGCCTTTATGTATTTTTTAATATTTCCTATGTCAGGGAGATCAGGTCCTGATGAAGTAACAATGGGTGTGGTCCAGATAAGCCTCTGATCACCATGCCCCTCACACTTTAATTAAGAACAGCACTTACTGATGTACAAGGCTGGCCCTAGGAAACCAGGATGAATAAGAAAATCTCATGGATGAAGTCTCAGCCCTTACTTAAATAACAGGAGGACTTTATTTCATTTTAGTGGGTATTAGGCAGCATGCCTCAGTACTGCCCATTAAACTGTAAGTCTTCAGATTTCCATGCTTATAATAATATCAAAATAAATGTTCAGAGCAGAAGGTATGGAAGATTTTAGATAAAATCAGACCTCAAAGGACATACTTTTTCAGTGTTGAGCTGCTCTGCCTTTTGAGAATTGCCTCGATTATTGCTACAGAAGAGAAAAATATAAAATTGGGCACCCATGTGTTCCTTTTGGGCCCGCTCTTTCTTTTGGAAATTTCCTAAGTTAGGAAATTAATATAAAAACAGTGCTGTACTTTTTTCTTAAGAGGAAATTGCATACCCACACACATACACACACACACACACACACACACACACACACACACACACACACTAGGGGCCCGGTGCACGAAATTTGTGCATGGGGGGTGGGGGGGCGGTCCTTCAGCCTGACCTGCACCCTCTCCAATATGGAGTTTTTGGGGACTCTCACAATCCAGGACCTCTAGTTCTTAACCACTAACCTGCCTGTCTGCCCTAACCACTCTGCCTGCCTGCCTGCCTGATCCCCCTAACTGCCCTCCCCTGCTGGCCTGGTCACTCCTATTAACTTTCTTTTTTAATCTTATCCCCTTCACACACAATTGTATTTGACTTCCTTATTGGCTTCTTCCTGTCACACAATTTTTCTCCTTTATGTAACACTTTTCCTACTGACTCATCATTTATAAACTTTTCTTTCCTCCTAATTTCCTACTTCTGTTCCATCATCATTCTTTCCATTTTTCTACTACCCTCCTTCCCTTCCCACATTCCTTCTTTCCTTTATCTTTACCCCTCCCCTTCCTCCCTCTGACCTGCTTTGCTCCCTCCGTTCCCTCCCCCATTCCTTCCTTCTTCCCATTCTCCTTTTAAGCTCTACCAGCTCCCCCTTTATAACTTTTCTTCCCTCCCTTTTTTTCTCTTTTTCTCTTTTTCTCTCATTCTACCTTTGCCATACATTCTTCCCTACTTACTTCCACTGTTTTAATACCTATCTATCTACCTGCCTAATTATCCACTATCAT
>PVJC01026632.1:0-23870 GCA_004026665.1 Murina feae
TAAAAACATACAGTGAAGATTTGTAACTGCCACAGCACTATGAAAGAAGCCTAGGATCTGGCATCAGAAAAGCTGACAGTCAGCAATTTACTTTTCTGTATCCTTTCACCAGTTATTGCAACTCCAATATGCCACGTATCCTATGTAATACAAGGCTAATATGCAAATTGACCAAATGGCAGAACAACTGGTTGCTATGATGTGCATTGACCACCAGGGGGCAGAAGCTCAATGCAGGAGCTGCCAGTGCACTCCCACAGTAGGAGCGCCTCTCGGCCAGAAGCCAGGCTCACAGCTGGTGAGCACAGTGGTGGTGGCGGGAACCTTTCCCACCTCCACAGCAGTGCTAAGATGTCCACAGAGAGTGGGCCTAAGCCATTAGTTGGACATCCCCCAAGAGCTCCCAGACTGTGAGAAGGTGCAGGCCAGGCTGAGGGACCACCTCCCCCGACGTCCAGAGCACGAAATTGCACTGGCCTCTAGTTCATCTATAAAATGGGAAAGATGACAGTTCCTTTCTGAAGAGAGAATGGGAACTTTCAAGTGCAAGTTCTTTGTAAATCATACCGGTAAAGTGCCATTGATCCTTTACTTGCTGTGCCTTGAAAGCAATATTTTCCCTCACTTCCATCCCTTTCATATGATCCTCCCAGCCCCCAATTCACATTCCCCTGTCTCTCTCTCTCTCTCTCATATTCTGAGATGCACCCCCCCCACACACACACATATATTCTGAGATGCACACACACACACCTGCCTTCATGACTCCTATTCATCCTTCTTGGACTACATTCAAACATCACTTCCCCATGAAAGCCCTCTATGACTGCCTAGGCTTGACTATGTGCCCTTTTTCTATGATCTTGCTTCAGAGTGAAGGTAAGGCAGTGGATTTTGGCGTCTCAAATTTGGGTTCACAACCCTGCTTTGCCACTCTCTACGTGTCTGACCTTGGCCCCATTAGTAAAATCCTTTGAGCTCCAGTGTTACCTATTAAGTGAGAGTAACAGTATCTATTACTTCCATTTTATGATTATTACAGATTGAACATAGAAAGCACAAGATACATAATAGGACTCAGTAAATTTTATTACTAAAATAATTTCTTTGACTTCAGTTTTCCATGTTATACTTCCAAAATTCCTTAGTTTGCTAAATCACACTAAATCTATATTTACATTTGAAGGGATAGCTTTTGACAACAGTTCGTGAAAAACATGAAACAACTTAAAACACACACCACTAAACTTGTTCCTTGTTCACACTGAGATTCAGAGTTTCAGACTAATATTATAATTACAATAAATGTTTATCAAGCTAACAAATGAAAATCAAACTTAATCAAAACACTCTTCATTTTTCTTCTGGGGAAGTGTCTAGATTCTTCTAATTGTTTCTTTTGTGTGCTGTTTATACTCTTACTAGGAGCCCAGTGCACAAAAATTTGTGCACTCGGGGGGGGGGGGTCCCTCAGCCCGGCCTATGCCCTCTCAAAGTCTGGGACCCCTCAGGGGATGTCCACCTGCTGGTGTGCCTGGCCAGCCTGGGTGAGGGGCTGATGGCTGTTTGCAGGCTGGCCAAGCCCCCCAGTGGAGACCCTCACCCCATGGAGACATGGCCAGCCTGGGTGAGGGACGAAGGGCCATTTTCAGGCTGCCCACAGCTCCCATTGACCCAACGTCCCAGCAAGGCTGGCTGGAATCAGGTTTCTGGGGTTTATCTATCTTCTATAATTGAAACTTTGTTGCCTTGCGCAGAGGCCTGGGCAGGCAACGAAGCCTCCTGTTTGCTTCAGCTCTGTGGCTTCTATAATTGAAACTTCATTGCCTTGAGCAGAGGCCCAGCTGGCCTAGGCAGGCAATTTCCTCCATGGCTGGTGCAACGGAAGCCTCCTGTTTGCTCTACCTCCATGGCTGCTGACTGCCATCTTTGCTGGGTTAATTTGCATACAGCTGTTCTGATTGGCTGGTGGGTGTGGCTTAGGTGTCTCAGATTGATGGTTAATTTGCATATTACTCTTTTATTAGATAAGATACATATACACACTCCTTAGACATTACTTCTTGGAAATTTTTGAATGCTATAAATATCATCTCCCTGTGACTTGCTTTTCAAATTTTTATGAAGTCTTTAAAAAATAGTTTTAAATTTTAAATATAATCAGATGTATCAGTTTTTCCTTTGTGATCTTGCTTAAGAAATAATTTGCCCTAACTGGTTTGGCTCAGTGGATAGTGTGTCGGCCTGTGAACTCAAGGGTTCCAGGTCCAATTCCAGCCAAGGGCATGTACCTTGGTTGGGGGCACATACCCAGTAGGGAGTGTGCAGGAGGCAGCTGATCGATGTTTCTCTCTCATCAATGTTTCTAACTCTCTATCCCTCTCCCTTCCTCTCTGTAAAAAAATCAATAAAATATATTTTAGAAGAAAAAAGAAATAATTCCCTGCCTCAAGGCCATAAAGACATTTTTCTCTATTTTCTTCTGATGTTTTAAACTAAAAGTTTTGCTTATTCACATTTAGCTCATTAATACACCAATGAGCAGAATTTTCAGTCAGTGCTCTCCAAAGGTGAGAAGGGCTTCCTTAAGAAGTGTGCTCCCCATCTTTGGAGGCATCCAAGTAGTCTGGACAATCACGAGGGAGGGATGCTACAAAGAGTATTCGAGGATCATATGGAGGTTTAAACTATATCATCTGTTTGGCCACCTAAGTACAGCACAGCATCGCTAGAAAATAACCCAACATTTTAAATATTTCAGAGGTTGCCCTCTCTTGGCTACACTTGACTTACTGATCCTTATTTGAAAGCCACAGTCAAGTCTATTTAAGGTTATGGGCAAGTCAGCAAATGCTGTACATGGACAAACTTTGTCACCTGCGGGTAACTGAAAAATTAGATGTCCACAACCTATAGTTATCTGCCTTGCAACATAACTGTGCTCTAATTTCATAGTGGACACTGGGGACTAAATGTTACTCATTTTGATTCATTATTAGTCACAGAAAACACAGACTGCCTGGGTTCTCTCTCATTCCAGCTCCATCACTAGCCAGCTGCATGAGCCTGAGGAAATTTCTTAACTTATGTAGGCCTCAGTTTTTTGTTTTGTTTTTTTCATCTATTCTGTGAAGAAGTAGAACTGCATCCTAGGGTATGCTGATTAGTAACCCATGTAAAGTCATTATGAGACAGTGTCTGTCATTTACTTAGCAAATCTTAGTAGTAGTAAATTAACAGTTGTATTTTGTAGCCACATTCATTGTTAATATCTCAAGTTAAAATGTTTAGACATAGGTGAGAACTTAAAAAGGAAAAAATGGAAGAAAGACAACTTTAGTGGACACCTGTTCTAAACCAAGACCTTTGCAAAAGATCCCTTATCTAATGCTTTACCAATCCTGCATAGTTACAGCTACCTAATCTGTAAAGATAACTTTTGGCTCAGAGAGTTTAACTCCTCCTAACGCAATGGTTGATCTGTAACTACAGAGTTAGGATCTAAATGCTGATGCAAAAGCCTAAAGTTGGTGATGTTAACATTGCTTTTCAGAAATTACTTGAAGCTCAAACCATTTCATGGATATGTCCCCAAAGCCTCATCACTCTGAGCTGGGCGGGCTACTCCACCTTAAACACCCCCTTTCTGTATAGAGTGTAGTTGGACATTAGAGTCATATTTTCCTGCTCGGTCGCAAGTTGATACCATTTGTATGTGTCAAGCCAGGTGGGGACAAACCAGCTTGAAGAACCCCCTTCTTTGTCCGTGTGCTTGACTGGATGACAGAGACCCAACAAGGATATAAGGTTGAGCTGTCCAAGTTGAATAGAAGATGGATTCCAGGTTTACTGGGACAGCTGGGATTTCCATTTCAGAGAGTGGCTAATCTCACTCTACTCAGGATTATCTCAGAAATGAGAAAACACATGGTCCTCATGGGAGTCTGTGTACCAGGCACGACTGTGCACATTACTAAGAGCAGCAGGCTAAGTGGAGCCACAGAAGATCTGCCCAAATTTAAAATTTTAGGCCCTGAACAGGGGCTCAAGTCCATCTTCAAAGCAAACCAATGGAATAAATAACAAAGTTACCCACATTCCCCCGATCCCTTACTCAGAGACCTGGTACAGTCTAAATAGTGGAAGACCCTCTAGTGATTAATATTGAACACTTCTTGCTGCCCTTTATAAGTGAGGTCTCCAAATAATATGACATTTTTGCATTCCCCCCACCCCCTGGCCAGGTACCATGAATAAATCCTTATCTGTTACAAACAGAACTCAATATTATTTAATTTGTACTGTCTTTGAGAGATGCTTTAGGCAAATAAATGTCTTCTCAGTTCATATGTCATCAAAAGCCCATTTTACTATAATGCCCTAATATCACTTTGAGGTATATACATTTTGAGACAGCAGATACCTCAAGAAGCTTTTAATGCAACATTTGTATACCTTGGAGCTGGGCAAATAATGGCACCATTTGTTCCATGAGTGGAAATGAACAATTTCAAAGAAATCTCCATATGACAGAACCCATCTACCCCATACTTGACCACAAAAGCATATTTGTCCTCCCCATCAAGAGCCAGCCAAATATCGTATCACAGGGCCCTTGATCCCAGTGTCTCTAGTTGGTGTTCATGCATCCTCTACATTAAAATCCTCCTGGAATGGGATCTGTGGACGAAGGCAGATTGAATAAATTAAAGCATACCTATGTGATAGATCATTACAATTGATGTTATAAAAGATTATAAACTTAGAAAAAAATGTTAAAGGCTATAAAGATAGGATTGTACTAAGTGATCCCATTTCTGGGGGGAAAATGCATATATGGCAAATACTGTGAGGCTATCCACTAAATTGTTAGCAGCAAGTTGACTCTAGATGGTTGGATTATAGATGATTTGAATCCTTATTTATATTTTCCAGATTTACCCAAATGACGATGTGTTATTTCTATAGTAGAATACCTCCCCCTCAAGAAATGGATACTTCTGGTGAGCGTTAGAATGAAAGCTACTTTAAATGGACAATAAATTTGAGTCATCAGTAGCTGAAGACACAGGGTAGAAGTTTTAAGTGAAGTTAGTGTATTAAAAGTTGCCACTTCAGAGCCTGGGTACTTGGGAAAGTTTTATGCTTCTTGTCTTTCTCTGCCTCTCCAAAACATCCTGGCCCTCCTCTTGAAGAGATATTAAATATCTGGGTTAAAAAAAAAAAAAAGGCTTCAGACACCCCACAGGGCACACGAATTCCCTAAAAACTCAAGAAAAAGTGAAAAGCCTGCAGCCTGGTAACAGTGTAGCTTCCCCTGGTGACCTTGTATGTCAAACAGTGGGCCCCTTGCCAGGCAGAAAGACACCAACACTACCTGGTGTCTATGTAAAGCCGTACAACTAGGGGTTTGATAAGAAAGTAACACATTTAAGTAGCAAGGGGAAAACCAAGAACCGTGAACCTATGGGAGAGCCAAGTCAGGCCTGGCCCAGGTCACTGCACAGGAACCAACTACAGGAGGGACCCAGGCAGCAGGGTGGACCTGTGTGGAACTGAGCCTTGGACAGACGCATCCGTGCCCGTTCCCAGGAAGAACACCGCGACCCTGGGGTGTGCACCTTAGGAAGGTAATTTACAATGAGCGACATGCCATTTTGATTTTGGCTGTTTCTTGACCTTTAAACATCGTCGGTGTCATAATATGTTGTAAATGATTACCCCAGAGAGGTTCATTTGCAAAATAAAAACCAAAAAACAAAATTGTTTAAAATTGATTCAATTATTATGAAGCTAAACTAGGGAAAGCTTTTGGACTACCTCTAAATTTCAAATGTTTTCAAGTCAGAGGAAAAGAAAAGGGTGGAAGCGTTCCTAATGCTTAGTTTCTGTAGTTTTATGCTTCTTGTCTTTCTCTGCCACTCCAAAACATTCTGGCCCTCCTCTTGAAGAGATATTAAATGAAGATTAATAAAACATGGTTTTGAACCACAAATAGAAAATGGAACACAGCTGCCCTGGCCGGTGTTTCTCAGTGGTTAGAGTGTTGGCCTATGCACCGAAGGGTCTCGGGTTTGATTCCTGGTCAAAGGCAGGGACCTGGGTTGCAGATTCACTCCCAGCCACCAATCAGGGCACAAGCATGAGGGGGAGGAAACCAATCTATGTGTCTCTCTCATATATCTCTCTCTCTCTCTCTCTCCCTCTCTCTCTCTCTCTCTCTCTCTCTCTCTCTCTCTCTCTCTCTCTCTCCCTTCTTCCTTCCCCTCCCTCCCTCCCCCTTCCACTCTTCTGGAAAGCAATGGAGAGAGTATCCTCAGCTGAGGATTAAAAAGAAAAAATGGAACACAGCTTTAAATCCCATCGTTCACTGAAGGGGATGTGAAATAGGACTTTCCATTCACATTTCATCTCCATTAGTCATTGTGGCAATCTAGAAGACCTAGAGATGACCACCAGATGAGACAGAGAGAAAACTGAGAAAGAACTCAATGTATGAGAGAAATAGCATGGCCCAGGGTTAGGAGGCAGATTCTGGCTCTACCACTCCACGAACATCTTCACTAGGTTCATTAACCACACGTAATCCCTTCAGCGATCCTATGAAGAAGATACTATTAGTGTCAATATCATTCCCAGAGGATAAAACCTTTAGAATAATGCTCGGACTGTAACTACTGCTATCTAAATGACAGTTCAGTGCACTTAAAAGGGGGCCTTAAAGACAACACCTGGACAAGCAAGGCTATACCTTGTTTATTCCAGAAGAACCAAGTCTCAGCCAGTGCTGCTTCCAAACCAAGGACCCAATCTTCCAATCTGAGAAATCAAAAATAGTTGCCATCAATTAATTTCCAGACTAATAACAAAATTGACATCCTCAGCTGCATTTCATGCTACCGTTTTAGTAATTGTACTCTTTTAGAAAAAATTCCCTGTTTAGGAAGTAGTACTAGAGATGAGAAGCTGCTGTTTTTGGCTTAATTTAATCTGGGCTATATACGGTATATGAAAATACAATGTTCCTTTTAAAGTATTTCATAACAATATTCTAGAATTTTGGTTGGCAAAGATTTTTTCTTTGCTTTTCCCCCCTTTGTTTTATGTAAAGGGCCAGTAGTACATAATTTGAGCTTTCTGACCACTTACATCTTTGTCGCTGTTGCTACTTCTTTTTAAAGCTGTATAGCCAAATTCATAATAAAGTAATTAATCATTTCAGCTCAGGTGGCTACACCAAAAAATTTTAATGTAAGCCAAGGATAGTTTATGTTTTAAAGGAATGTTAAAAAAAAAAAAAAAAAAAAAAGGAATGACACTGTGTCCTGCAAAGACTAAAATGTCAGAAATATTTACCACAAAAATATTTACTGACTCTTATTCTAGAGAATCACAAAATAAAGCTATTATTATTCTGAAAAAAAAAAATGGAACCCTATGGCTCAGCTGATGTTGCTCAGTGGTTGAGTGTCGACCCATGAACCGAGGGGTCAGAGTTTGACTCCTGGTCAGGGCACAGGCCCAGATTTTGGGCTTGATGCCTAATAGGGAGTGTGCAGGAGGCAGCCAAACAATGATTCTCCTCATTGATGTTTCCCTCTCTACCTTTTCCTCCCTCTCCCTGAAATTAATAAAAATAAATATGTATATATATATAAATATGTATATATATATATATATATATATATATATATATATATATATATATTTAAATGTAACCCTGTTCCCATTTTTCTCTAGTCCACAGAGCTAGCATTATTGGTTTTGTTTTGTTTTTTCAAAATGACAGTGATTACACATATAACCATCTCAGAGGATACAGAAAGGCATTTAACATTTGACAAATAGCCTCAATCCAGTTTTTACACACACACACACACACACACACACACATACATACACAATGTAAACTATGGATTTTAGTTAATGATAATTTATCAATAGTAGTTTTCTATTTAAAAGATTAAAAAGTCCTCATGTGAGGGTGGGGATTCCAACCCTCCCTGAAATAGAGTTAGGAGGTTCTCTTAACCTCTCCAAAGCCTCATCACCATCCCAACAACTTACTTGTGTCTCGAGGCATTTGTAGGACCACCATTTTCCAGAAGGAGCCACCATCTGCTCTGGGAAGTGGGGAGGCTGTGGGAATCGCCCCTGAGACAACTGCAAGTTGAACTGGAAGTCCTGTGAGTGCTGGGAAGAAGAGGTGTTTGCTCACTGAGTGAATCCGCTTGTGTTCTGGCGAGTCAGTCCCATGGTGAACGGAGGAGGCTGTGTCTCTGGGCCATTGGCATCTTGGGTCTTAAGGAGCCCACCAGCTCTTTCTGCCCTGATTGTCCTGGCTCTTCACCTATGGAGTTTTCCATCTTTACCGAGGATGGAGCTCCTTGGATATCTGCCCCTCCTCCTCACTCTTGACATTCCCTCTTTTTCTGCCTACACAGAAAAGTCCGATTCATTTTTGTCACAATAAATTTCCATCCAAGTCCAGCTTTAATCTCACTTTCCTAGAGAATTCCAACTAGTAACTTTGGAAATCTTCAAGGTCAAAGCCCTCACTTTACAAATGAGGAAAGAGACTCCATGAGGTAAGGTGACTTTCACAGGGCCATATAGTCAATCATTTTGCACCTATATTCACACTGCAGGCAACTGGATAATCTAATGGCTACTGTGACCATATGTCCAAGATTCTCAGTCCCAATCTCAAATGTTCTCCACAGTCATCAGCCACATTAACAATTTCAGTGTCTAAAAACATTGAAAGTACTACTACAGACATGTTAAGAAGGACCAATGGATGCAATACATTTATTCCTGTTACTGAATCCAACTTTTCAATTCTGCTGCACTTTTAACTTTTTAGGATAATGAACCTCTTTTTAGGAAATTGATGAAAGCTATGGGGACTCTTTCCCCACAAAAGTATATACATAAAAACAGAAAATAATGTTCCAGTAATTTAACTATGTAGTATATGACAGTGAAAACCCCTTGATTGGATGGTAGAAATGTCAGCATTATGTGCTATGTGGATAGGGAATATTTAAAAATAGCTCTTAAATCATAAAAACTTGCAAATATTTATGTAGCATGACAGATTACAGAGCATATTTAATCCTAACAACAACCTTGGGAGGTAGGTATATATCCCAATTTTATCCACAACCCAAAGAAATCTGGAGATTTGTGCAAGTTTACACGGCTAATCATGGCAGTACCAGAATTAGAGCACAGGGTCTTTGCCCCTTTTTCGAAACATCTTTACATGGGATGTTTCTAGTTTTGGAACCAGGGTCTTTGCTAGCTACCTGAAGGAAATTCAATGGCAAGCCCTTTCAACAAGTAGTTCTTTTTAAAGCTGGACAACCAAATGAGGGGACTAGGAGAGCTGAGAGATTGGAGTTCATCATGATATATACAGTTCTGTTCTCCAAGCAAGGACACCAGAAAGCATGTCATTAGAATTGCAGGCTTTGGGTCCAGAAGTTAGACTGGGAAGTTTGTTAAATGGTCACAGAGAAACACCTCCAGGAGGGGAAAGCAGGGTGAGGACCCCTAATCAATTGATCAGCCAGCGATTTCAGAATCTCCACATAATTTCTGACCATATCCTTGATGTCTCCAAACTCCCCCTTGGCCATCGATTAAAGAACAAAGATGGGCAACCTCTGTGACCTCATGCCATTGTGGCAGAGGTGGTAGAGCTGGGCTACATCAGTAGAAATTAAATGCTACCCAAGGACTGTGGCAATTTTGTCAAAGTTTCAGTGGTGGCTCTATTGTTTTAGTAAAGATATCTACCCAACGTAAAGCATTGTTCATCGTTAACAGGACTTTGGCAAACCAAACATTCTTCAAAATGTTTGGTAAAATAACAGAAATAGAGCAAATGTCCTTCGCCTGACTTTGTCTCTGTGGGTTAGAGTGTCTATCTAGCCAGTGACTTAGTTCCAGGTTATATTGGGCTCTGGCCAGGCAACTTTAACACCCACCCCCAGCTCTCCATCTGCCCTTCCCATTAATTAGCTTCAACAGTTGAAAAGACTTAAGAAGAAACTATGAAAGAGAAGATGCCCAAACCTGTTATGAGGCAACCGAGACGACCACCAGAGGCAAAGGGTGGAATTTAGGAGCCTTTTCAGCTGGCCAGCGACTGCAGTCCCAGAACCCCACCGAAGCGAGGACTAAGACTGCAGCCCCGGCCAGATGCAGAAGCAAGCTTTTATTCACACATACACACACAAAAAAATACCACAAAAAGGTGACACACAAAGTTCTTTGCTCTATTTCTCAACACAGGATACAGACTCATATCTTTGAAAGGTTAGATTCCTAGAACCCGTTACCCCTGGCTAAACCGTGACCTGCTCTTTTGGCTGTAAAAGGTTAACTGTAAACTACTATTGTTCCTACACCCTGGAGCGTTTATTGCAGAAAGTTTGGCTAGAGAATGACTATCTGTAGCAGTAGCACGTAAGTCCTACTGAGCTGGGACAAATTGACCTTTACATTCCCTACTGGTCTTTACTGGAGTCAAATCCTTGATTCAGCATTCTCCTCTAAGATTCTGGAGTATTGGGTGTGTAAGACCATTCACTTTATAGCCTGTGCTCGGCTTCGTATGAAATCGAGGAGGCATTTGGCATTGCAGGGGCCAAAAAGGAGACCTAGCCACAGGAGGATTATCGGGCCGGCTAGGAGACCAGGAGAAAAGGTTTTCATACCAGTTGCCCTCTGCCCTTGAGGCCTCCTCCCGATCTGCTAGTCTTTTCTGGAGGTGAGACTCTCTCTAATGACCCCTGAGAGGTTGGTGTAAAAACAGCAGGTTTCTCCTAAGGCGAGGCATAATCCACCTTGTTTTAAGAATAGAAGGTCTAGCCCCCTTCTGTTCTGAAGGACTACTTTAGCTAAGTGAGCTTAAAGAAACTTACAGCTGTCTAACTAATTTCTCTAGAGTTCTGAGGTCCTGGTCTATCTGGCTACTCAATTCTCGGTAGTTCTGGTGCCCAGTAACCATGGCAGCCATCACTACAGCTGCAGACCCAGCAAGCCCTAACCCCACTAGGAGCGGAACTAGGACTGGAACCCTTTTGAACTGTCTGGGTTCAAGCCTGAGGTGTTCTCGTCCTCCTTCCCCCAAGTAATAGTAAACCTGGGGCAAAATATGGATTAAGATATAGTCTGGGATCTGCAGGGTGCTGCAAAGCAGGTGGAAAGGTGCACAGTGTAATTCCCGTTGTGCAAGCCCACTAGGTTCCGTTTGGGGCTACCAGGTAAGTGAGAATTAGCTGGTAGCCCCAAACCCTGAGTAGTTTCTAGGTAGCAGGATGGTGGTGTCACAGGCTTCGTCATAAGGGAAGAAGGTCAGAGGAAAGTTGGTAGGTAAGACACAAGTCCCTGTTCTTTAAACTTCCTCTAAAGTGATGACCGCTGGTCCGTGTCCCCAAAGGCATAGTGCATCTGGAAGTCCTTATACCGAAAAGTTACGCGTGTCTGTGTCCTGGCCCCCAATGGAGGCATTTGCTCCTAAACCAACATAGTAGGAGGGCTCAGGGTTGAGGCAGATCCAGCAGTCTGCTGTTAGGTTCGGGAGGTCTTGTTCAGGAACTGGAACATTGCATTCAGGGTCCTTAGGAGTCCTTGGTGTGCTGTTGAGGCCTGGTATGGGGTGATTGCTGGAGGTGGGGACTGGCTTGGATCCTTAGTTGACACGTTGCTGGAATAGGTGGAAGTTCCCTCTCCCGACCGGCTTCCTGGGGCGGGGTCAGGCTGGGGACCTTTATTTGGGGCTAGTGGTGCTGGGAGTTCGGGTTGAAGGAAGGGTTGTAGAGGCCCGGTGGGATTGCGTTCCCTCGGGACTGCACAACGTTGGATGGTGAACAGTACTCCCGGATCTTGCCCAAGACATATAGCCGCAGGCCCCAAGTCTTTCGCCCTTCCCAGTAGTCTGCCCACCAGTTTGAGGGTTGGAGGACACTGGGTTGTAGTCCCCAGCTGTGCAACCTTTTGGTGCCCCTGGGTGTGTACTACCCGAGTCAACCGAAGTAGCGAGTCCGTAGTTTTCCAGGGGGCTATTGTCTCACGTCCCTAAGATGTATAATAACAATCCTCTACTCCTCTATATTTAGGGGGCCCTTCCCGGGGACAGACATAATGCTGAGTGTGCCATAGTTCTTCCTCCCATACCTCCGACCCACAGCGGAATGTCTTAAGCTTGGTGTGCATATGAATACTCTTTCCTATGGACCATTCCTTTCAGGTGGGGTATCTCCCAAAGAATCGGCAGAGGTCAGTGGTTACATGTGGGGCTCCCGCAGTGGTGTTTCTTCCAATGACTGTCCCATCTATGGTGCGGGTCACCTCCCAGGAGTACTTTGGGGGACGGTGGGCATTCCCATAAGCCCCAATGAGGAGGCTGAGAACCAGAATACTCAGACCAGGGCCCTTTACAGCCTGACCTTGAGTGGGTCCACTGTTTGATGGACCATCTTTCAGCCATATCTTCAGCCTTTTTGATTTGGGTACGGTGAATCCAGTGCCTCTCTCCTGCAACCTTGACTGAGGTTGGGGTGCTCAGGATCACCTGGAACAGGCTGTCCCAGCAGGGCTTAAGGCTACCGGGGTCATGGTGCTTCACCCAGACCAGGTCCCCTGGAACGTAGATGGGATGGGCCATGAGCGACTGCTTCTGGTCCTCTTTGTGTACTGCCTGCACCAGCCGACAGACTGACATGGAATAGATCTGGAGTGACTGTAAGGACTTAAGCAAATTACAGGTAGACAACTGGACAAGCTCCTCTTCTCATAAACAGGAGAGGAGAGGTGGTGGTCTGCCAAACATAATTTCATAAGGAATTAGCCCCTTTATGTAGAGAGTACATCTAGCTCTCAGTAGGGCAAAAGGAAGGAGGCTCACCCAGTTTTCACCAGTCTCTAATTTTAGCTTTGTCAATGTCTCCTTAAGAGTCCGATTTATTCTTTCTACCTGTCCAGAACTCTGAGGTCTATAGATACAGTGTAGCTTCTAAGTTACTCTAAGGACCTTAACTAGCAATCGAGTGACTTTGGCTATGAACGCAGGGCCATTGTCGGACCCCATATATAGTGGTAGGCCAAACAACCATGGGACAATTTCAGAGACGAGTTTCTTAACTACCACCTGTGCTCTCTCTGTCCTGGCTGGGTGTGCCTCAGGCCATCTGGAGAAGGTGTCCACGAAAACCAGGAGATACCGGTAGCCTCCTTGTCCCATGGGTAGCTCAGAAAAATCTACTTCCCAGTGTTCTCCTGGGCTCAAGCCTCGAAATAGGTGTCCTGGGGGTGCTGCTATCCGGGGGTAGGGGAGAGGGGAGAGGGGCACAAATATGACACCGTTTGGCAATGTCCTTAGAGATTTTGTGCAGTCCGGGGATATAATATTCCCCTTTTAGCAACTCTGCTAACTTGGTGCCCCCTACGTGAGTGCTCTGATGGGTCTGTATGGCGATAGTGCATCCTAAGGCCTCCGGGATCAGAGGCTGCCCATCCAGGAGGACCAGTCACCAGCTGGGGGTGTCCGTAGCCCTCAGCCTCTCGGCAAGATGATTTTTCTCAGGGTTGTATGTGGGCTTTTGTGGCAGTTCTCTGGGGGGTATGGCCAGTAGTACTTCAAGGGACACTACTGGTCTTTTTGCCACCTCCTTGGCTGTTTGATCTGCAAATTGGTTTCCCCGGGTTACAGGTGAATCATCCTTCTGATGTCCTCGGCAATGAATTACTGCTACTTCCTGGGGTCCCTAAACAGCCGCTAGGAGGTTGAGGATTTCTGGTGCATTTTTGATATCCTTTCCCCCAGAGGTTAGGAGCCCTCGTTCCTGGTACAGTGCCCCATGTACCATGTGCATGCACTGTGGCAAAAGCGTATCTACTGTCCGTATAGATGTTAATTTTTTTGTTCTTCCCCCACCTTAGGGCTTGAGTAAGGGCAATCAGCTCTGCCTTCGGGGCAGACGTGCCTCGCCCTAGAGTCTGCGCCCAGATAATCCTGTCTCAGGTGACTACTGCAGCCCCTGCATACCGGATACCATTCTCTACATCACTGCTTCCATCTGTGTACACTGTTTCCTCCGGGCTCTCCAGGGGTTGGTCAGTGAGGTCGGCCTGCAGGGAAGTGAAGGCTGCTAACGTGTCCTCACAGCTGTGTAGGAGAGGTTCAGCCCCCTCGTCCGGCAACAGGGTGGCTGGATTCAAGGCAGCAGTCTTTAAGAAACTAACCTGGGGAGGGTTCAGCAAAAGGACTTGATACTACGTGATACGGGCATTTGATAGCAAACGCTCCGGAGGGCTTCGCAGTAAGAACTCAACTGCGTGAGGTGCCGCTACCTGTAGGTCTTGCCCAAAGGTTAATTTGGAAGCCTCTTTCACTAGCAGTGCTGTTGCCGCAATTGCCCTTAAGCAGTTTGGCCATCCGGATGCCACAGGGTCCAGTCTTTTGGATGGTATGCTACTGGCCGTTTCCACGGTCCTAAGGTTTGCGTTAGGACCCCTTTCGCCACCCCACGGGACTCTGCCACAAATAACTGGAACGGTTTGGCAAGGTCTGGGAGGGCCAGTGCAGGAGCACTGACAAGGGCTTGCTTAAGTTTCTGATGAGCTCCCTCTTCTTCCTCAGTCCACCGTAGGTCTGGCCCCTTTCCTCCTGTGGCTGCATAAAGGGTTTGGCTATCTCAGCAAAACCTAGGATCCAGAGTCTACAGTACCCGACAGCTCCCAGGAACTCCCGCAACTGCCGCTTGGTTTTTGGCGTCGGGATGGAGAGAATGGTCTGGATTCTACTATGGGACAGGGTTCTCTTACCTCCTTCTATGTTGTAGCCCAGGTACGTTACCCGGATTGTGCAGAGCTGGGCCTTCTTAGCAGAGACACGGTATCCAAGATGGTCCAGGGTCCTCAGCAAATCCTGTGTGGCCTGGATGTAGTCCTCTTTATTCTCAGTGGCCAGGAGAAGGTCATTGACATATTGGAGCAGGGTAACACCAGTGTAGTCCTGGTGAAAGTCTCTGAGGTCTTGGTTAAGAGCCTCATCAAATAGGGTGGGAGAGTTTTTGAAACCTTGGGGAAGTCTGGTCCAGGTTAATTGGCCCAATTCCCCTTCCTCAGGGTCTGTCCACTCGAAAGCGAAGATTGGCTGGCTTTGCTGTGCCAGTGAGAGGTAGAACAAGGCATTCTTCAGGTCCAAAACAGAATAGTACTGGTGAGTGGGCTTAAGGAGGCTTAAAAGAGTATATGGGTTGGGCACCTCGGGGTGTATAGTCTCTACTCTCTTATTTACCTCCGTTAAGTCCTGTATTGGCCTGAAATCTTCTGTGCCTGGCTTCTGGACTGGTAGGAAAGGGATGTTCCATGCTGACTGGCAGGGGACTAGGATCCTTGCTTCTTTTCTTCCCTATGTGCTTGGTTATACCCACTCTAGCTTTCTGGCTAATCGGGTATTGTCTAACCCTGACGGGGGTTGAGCTGTTGGTGAGCTGGACTATAATGGGAGGTCGATGTTTTGCTAGTCCAGGCAGGTTTTCTTCCGCCCATACGCCAGGGATGGTCTTTTGCAATTCCTGGAGGAGGCAGTTCTCCAGAGGAATCTTGGGCGTTTCCTGTGTAGCCGATATTCCTCTTGTAGAGGGAGGGTGAGGAGGAACACACCCTCACCCTCAGGGGCCTGAAGGCGAACCTTGGGTCCATTTCCTTCATCAAAGGAGATAGTGGCCCGAAGTTTGTTAAGTCTCTTCCCAATAGGGGGTATGGGCACTTGGGCGTTACTAAGGAGGAGTGAGTTACTCCTAGGTCAGTTATCCGCCCTCTGGATCAAGGGTAAGATTTCACTTTTCCTGTAGACCCTGGATGGGGGTTTTAACCCCAGAGACCGGCCCCACTGGGTGCTGTAAGACTGAAAATGTGGCTCCGGTGTTGACCAGAAAGTCTACTTTTTGGCCCCCAACCGTCAATGTTACCAGGGGCTCTTGGGAGCAGGTAGAGCCCTGACGGCCCTAATCCACTTCCTCTACTAACACAGGTGCCGCCTGAGCTCCCGGCGTTTCTGGGCACTCGCGCTTCTAGTGTCCCTCTTTCTTGCAGTAGGCGCACTGGTTCTTTCCAAGCCTACCTCTGGGGCCCCATTGCTGCTGACCACTGCTGCCACTATTTCCTTTCTGCCCCCTCTTTCGGCCCTTTGAATTCTTGCCTTTATTTATAGCTAATAAAACTTTTGCCATTTTGGTATTCAGTCCAGTGGCTGGATCCCCACGATCGTTAAAAACCTTTCGAGCAACCTCCACCAGTTCAGAGATTAACTTCCCCTTGAAGCCTTCTAACTTTTGTAATTTCCTCCTAATGTCTGGGGGCCGACTGGGACACAAACGCTACATTAATAGCCCGCCTGCTTTCTGGGGCATCTGGATCAATAGGAGTGTACACCCGGTATGCCTTCCACAACCTCTCCAGGAACGCGGCTGGGCTTTCGTTTGGTCCTTGAACAGGTTCTGTGACCTTTGACAGGTTCGTGGGTTTCTGAGCCGCTGCCCGGATTCCCCTCAGGAGAGTCTGGCGATACTGGTCAAGAGCCTCCCTCCCTCTTTCTGAATTAGGGTCCCACCGAGGTCTTCCTGCTGGAAGATAGTCTCCACTCTCCCTGGGTCAGTAGAGGGTTGTCCATCCCAACCAAGTACTAGCTTTTGGCTCTCTGCTTTAATCCTCTCCCCTAGAAGTAATCAGAGTCTGGAGGAGTTGTTGTCAATCATCCCAGGTTGGCTGATGGGTGAAAAAAACCGACTCAAGGAGGGAGATCAACCCCTGAGGATTCTGAGAAAAAGAGGGGTTCTGATTCTTCCAATTATATAGGTCACTGGTGGAAAAGGGGACGTAGACCATGAAGGGCTGTCCGTCAGGGCCAAGATCCGGGGGCCCTGCCTGCATGAATGGCAACAGGGGAGCTGCCCGAGGCAGCACCTGCTCTGGCTCACTCGGTGGAACACCCTGCAACCCATAAGGGGTTCCCTGCTGGGTGAGCGGAGGACTAAAAGGGTTTGTCGGGAACAACACTTGCTGGGGGTGTGGGGGGGTGTTCCGGAGGGAATGGCTTTTTCTCTGGAGGAGGCAAGGGCTCTGGGTCCCCCTTAAACGCACCCTGAGAGGGTGGCACATTGGGGTGGTCTGACCTGCAGGGAACTCTCCTCCTGGACCCTCTGAAGAACGGGTTGAGCCTTCCCTTTCCCCGGAGTGGCCAACAGAACTGTCTGTCTCTGTCCCAATTGTTTTTGTTGGCTGAGACAAGTCTTTAACCACTGGGGCTTTTTAATCAGGATGTCAACCCAGACCTGGATATATGGAATTTGGTCCAGGTGGCCCGGCCAGCCATATATAACATGATGGACCCAGTAGGCAGTTGTGAGGTCGATAGACCCCACATCTGGCCAGCCAACCTGAAATGTGGGCCACTCCCTTTCACAGAATCGCTGTAAATCAAAAGCATTATCATCATATCCACATCCTCCTGCACCCCGCTTGAAGTCCTGGAAATTCTCCAAAAAACATTATATGGGGGTACACACAGACAAGTGTCCTTGACCCATTCTTACAAACACGAAGACAACAAAGACAAGACAGATAAAACTAACAAAACCCAGAAAAAACCAGAAACCAGGGACCCCGGGCTCTGTCGAGACCAGAAGTCCGGACAAGGAGGTTCCGCTGCGTCCAGCCCTCCAATACTCTCAGAGAGGAACGCTCCACAACCAGAAACCAGAAACCAGATTCTTACCTCCCCACTGGAGGTCCAGGTGGCTCGCTCTTTCAGATCGCAATTTGGAAGGATACACTCCGCCTCCCTGGAACCCGGGACGGAGGCTGGAGGTTCCTCTACTGGGGCATCCACCGGCAACAGGCTGGATTTTATCTCACTGGGGCCTCCAAATGTTATGAGGCAACCCGCAAGAGATGACCACCAGAGGCAAAGGGTAGAATTTAGGAGCCTTTTCAGCTGGCCAGCGACTGCAGTCCCAGAACCCCACCGAAGCGAGGACTGAGACTGCAGCCCCGGCCAGATGCAGAAGCAAGCTTTTATTCACAAAAACCACAAAAAGGTGACACACAAAGTTCGTTGCTCTATTTCTCAACACAGGTTACAGACTCGTACCTTTGAAAGGTTAGATTCCTAGAGCCCATCACCCCTGGCTAAACCGTGACCTGCTCTTTTGGCTGTAAAAGGTTAACTGTAAACTACTATTGTTCCTACACCCTGGAGTGTTTATTGCAGAAAGTTTGCCTGGAGAATGACTACCTCTAGCAGTAGCACGTAAGTCCTACTGAGCTGGGGCAAGTTGACCTTTACAAACCCAGTCCTAAACTATCAACCTTGTTCCCCACAAACCCTAGAGAAAAACAGCTATTTCTTCCATTTCTGCTTTACAACCCCCAAACCTAGATGTATAACAAAACGTAAGTCCCGTAGATGGCCCACATCTGGGAACTTTCTGTACTCAGTACCTATGGATGTTTTTACACACACCCAGATTCAGTCTAATGTCATGGATTCCAACTTAGGATCGCCACAAACATTTGTCTCATTCACAGACCTTAGCGCCGTATGCGGCTCACACTGGGCTTGCCCGAAAGCGCCTCCCCAAAAGGCTCTCTCCTCGAAGGGTGAGAGCCTGGAAGTTTTTGGTTCTGTCCCACACTCAGCCTCGACAAAGACACTTAACGCACCCTTAAACACTGGCAGTCTCTTCTCCTCCAAGAAGGGCATTTTTTTTCAGGTCCTGGGGCTTCCTCAGTTTCAGAGATCTAACATTTCCTTTAGTGCGAGGCTCAATAGACATAAGGTTAAGTTAAAGGTGAAGCAATAGCTAAGAAGAGTATCATCTGACCACCCATAGAGCCAGGGCACATGGGCCCAGTAAATAGAATTAACTCCCGTTCCCCCTTGTCTTGTCCCAATGGATGAGAAATTTCCATTCATCGTGTTTTCTAACCCATTCTCTGGCTTCTCCGAGGCCACTCCAAAAGTTCTCCCAATTACCATCAACATAGGAACTACACTTTCAAGGGTGTGTATGTGTCTAACCCAACCCTGGGAACCATGGGCGCACTGTCTTTCAGCACACTGCTCCCCAAAGGCAGCTGTTCTGAGTGACAGCAAAGGCCCCACAGAGCACCCCAAGGCTGGGGAAAGTGTCCTTGCTGCACAGCAACACCACACATTCCTCATGTCTTTTTCCCCTTAACTAATCAAAATCTCTCGGCACCTCTGCCAGGTCCCTCTTCCCAGCTCTAATCTGGATTCCAAAGGTTTGGGGTCTACTCAGATGATCTCATAATTGGTTTTTCTAAAGGACAACAATTGCATGCTTACACATTCAACCCCAGGTCTTCACTGGAATCCAGTGCTCTTTCACACCTAGTTTTGTAACCAGGGGGCAGGTTTTCAGTTTAGGGACGAAATGGCTCATGCTCACTTTAGGCACTTTGGTGATGCTAAAAGGGAGGGAGAGCTAAGATATAAAAGGAAGCAAATCACCAAAAAATGGTGTTTGCATTTTAGAACACAGATGTTAACTGATATTATCTATCCAGAATCTTTCCTGTTGGGAAGAGGATTTAAACAGAACTTGGAGATGCCGTTTACAGCGACTACCGGCCCGAGACTCCTCTGTGCGGACATCTCTCCCCACACAGTACAGAAGAAGGGTAAGTAATCTCAGGATTGGATCCCAAATTCTTAACAGCCCTTAGCATTCCACGCCAGCTGTTTAGTTATCTCTGCAGTATTGTTTCTCTCCCAGGCCCACTTACAGAAGCAGGGTACTAATTCGGGAGAAAGGACAAAGGGACTTTCCAATTTTACGCATGTCCCTTAGGTCAGAAATGCCATCCAGTGATGTCCCACCTTCTTTTCCTTTGGGTCCCTAATGAGTGTGGTAAGTCTTCTCTAATTACTACTACCATGGATGCAACATTCACATATAAACTTAACCTATTTTAAAAGAGGTTTTAAGATTGCCTCACCCTAGTTGGTCTGGAAATTATGACATCTGCAGTAACAAGCCCCCAACCCCATGATGCCCAGCAACACTGGTGCGCACACACCCAGGTTCAGTCTAATATCACTTCAGGGTTTTCAACTTAGCGTCATCACAAACTTTTGTCTCGTTAACAAAGCTTAGAGCCTTACGCGGCTCCCACTGGCCTTAACCTATCAGCCAGACGCCTGTCCTAATCAGACAGCAAAGTGAATTCTTCCACTAGAAAGGGAACTTACTGAAGGCAATATTTTTATTTTGTTTAATCCTTTGATCCTAACAGCACTCTTAACGGTTAAGTGACTTCTCCAATGACATCAAAGTAACTTCAAAGTCATTTTGGGAATTCATTCTCCTCCTATCTAGTAAGAAGGGTGGGAGGGACAATGGTGTGTCTGAAGAGATGAGGTGAAAGAGCTTTGATAGGGAAAAGGAACCGAAGGAAAACAGTTATGTCCTGGATGGTAGAAACCTTTGGGCTTGTCTGGTGCTGACAGATATCTGTGAGCCGTATTAGGCTTCAGTGAATTGTTGCTGGCTCCCAAGGAGACCCTCCAGCGGCAGAAGGCATGCGGGCTCCTTTCCTCTCGTCAGAAAGTCTGGCTGAAATTCCTCAGCCTTGAGCTAAAGTGATCTGTTCCGTTGATTCTGAGGCCAAGCTCAGCATCTATGGGCGTAACTACAAGCCTCATCCAGTTTAATTTCCACTGTGCAACCCGCCGCCCTTCCGGGTTAAAGTTTGCCGTGACATAGGCCAGTCACATTACTTGGGGTTGTGTAGCTCTGATCCTCCCAGAGACAGAATTTTTTCTCCTAAGGCCACTGTCACCACAAGAATATATGGCTCTGCTACAGTTCAAGCCCCAGCAACAGTTTAGATTTTGGGGTCTCCAACCCTCCAGACCCTCCCAGCAGGCCTGCTGCAGTGTGAGGGCACTTGGACCTTGACTCTGGCCACCCCTGGGTGACAAGGAGCCCAGGGCGGGAGTGGCCAACGCTTTCCAACCGCACCCAGACCTTCCGCGCCCGGTTTCCCAGGCAACTGGGCAGGCGCATCCCGGGAGGACGAGGGGGCGGGGCTTTGGGGTTGGGCCTGGCCAATGGCTTGCAGCTCCCTCTCCGCGGGCCCCGCCCCCCCGCCCCCCCCCCGCAACTGCTCACGCGCCTTTGCAGTTGGATTCCGGTACCTGGCGGAGCAGACGTTAGTGTGTCTATGACGCTGACCGGTGGCAGCCAGGGACTCTGTCCTGCCGCTGTGTCTCCCACGCTGCTTCCTCCGCATCTCCCTGGGCAGCGCCACGGCCCTGCGTGGGCCCCCTGGATGCCAGATTAGCTCCGACTTGAACACTGGGAGGCAGAGTTGCACATCCTTCTCCTACCCACGCCAACCCTCCAGCCTCGCTTTCTTAATGTAAAATTAGTTGGACAGCCTCAGGCTTTCCGGATCAAGGGGGTCAGGGCATGCGCCCATGTCACACCTCTGAGTCCGCCCAGGAAATGAAAGAATGTCTCTCTTCCCCTCTTCCATTCAGAGGGCCTCCGTGTTCCTGCCCCTGACCCCAGCCCTCCTGCTTGCCCTCATCTGGGACTAGGAGGCTCTGGCACATCAGAGGTGGCCATTCTGGCTCCTTCCCTGTGTGGCCCCATGTTTGAAGCATCCTGAGACACTTGTTCTGACTTCAATTCTATGTGCCTGTCTCCTCCGAAGTCTCCCTGGCATTTTCTAGGTCATCCTTGCATCTGTCTCTCCCTCCCGGCTCTCAATCACTTTCCACACAGGTCTGCAGGACTTCTCCTGAGAAGCAGTGCTCACCACTATCGGTTTTGTCTTTTGTGCTGGTTTCTGAAAAAGTGGGGTTTCGGGTATTGGGAACTGGGAACTGTCAGATCCAGTCTGTCCATGGACCTAATGGGCCCCTGGAGTCCCACTCAGACCTGAGCCCACTTTGCCTGTCCGCCTTCCCCCAGTTACTATAAAGCGTGAATGGGCTGAAGTTTCCTATTGAAGGAACACTGTGATTGGCGTGTGTGCGTTTAAATCTATTATGTGGTATTGGACAAGAAATACTCTTAAAATGCTTCCCAAAAGCTTAAAAGTAAAGAACTTTTATTTTTAAGCAGAAATAGGAGTGTTTCTATGAGGTAGGTTGAATACATTATAAAAAATAAAAACCGTATATACAACTAGCGAACTATTCGCCAGGCAAGGATCTAAACATACAAATGTGGTGGGAGATTTGAAAATACCTACTCAGCATGAATCCTTTTGTTTGTTTCAAAATTAGATAAGATGTTCTTAGTGTTCATGAGGGAGAGCAAACATCCAGAATGGCTAAGAGAATCATATAAAGGAAGACTTTCTTGAGGAACCTGACTTCATGAGATGTGGCATGTAGCTGTCCAAGAGAACTTCTGAAAACAAAGGCCTGCAGCCCAGGGAGGTCCCTGGGACACTCAGCCCGGGTGCAGCTATGCCAGAAGGGAGAGGGGAAACTGAGCTCTCGGCTGCTGGACAGATGTTGCAGGGTCAGCCACAGGACCCCAGCTGGGAGGCCAGGGCAGAGTGGGCCCTGCTGAAGGCTCTGGTTAGTGGTGAAGCCAGCAGCAAAAACGTCGAAGTACATGGTGGCAAAGAAATACGAACTCAGTGACGGCGTTCAAATATTAATTTATAAAAAACAAACTACACACAGGGTATTGGGGTTACATTCTGCCAGGAAATGTAATGTGTCTTTGGCTACAGCTGCTAGAGCAGACCGGTTCTTTTAAGAGGTTATCCAAACTTCACAGCTCAGATAAATAAGTTTAGAACTTATTTGGGTCCTCTCAGAGGACCCTTATTTGAGCCCATGGCCCAAATTCACCATTTCTCAAATGTAGCCAGAAAAGCCAGGGGGCTGTCTGTAGTCCAGGACTCGTAGCCCCATTCCTACCCTGTAATTCCTGTACATAGATACATACACATGAAATGCATGTATGCATCAGAAGTATCTGAAGATACATTTAGATAATGTGCATGTATGCATATACACACACATACAAACATATGCACATACATAAGAATGAAACATTTCAACCAGTATGTTTTCAGGGCACTGGGAGAGGAAGGAGAAGAATGAGATTTGGCGCCTCCCTTGGAGGAAGGCAAGCTGTTTTGACAGTGGGTAAGGGTTCCTTACTGATGTGATAGGTTTCATCTAAGTTTCCTACCAAAACGGTTATCAGAAAGACTCCACAAAACCTCTCCCAACCTCACTTTCTTCCAAGATTACTAACAACAGAGTTTGTCATGAGAAGCCCCAGAAGAAACATCTCCAAGGGACCAAAGTTTCTTGAGATCTGAAGGAGGAAGCAGACAGGGCTTGTGACTGTGGCATGCCCAAGTGGAGCAGAAAGTAGGCAACATTTCACAGCATGACGTGCGCAGAGACTAGCTGGTAGGGAAAGATGCCAAAAGCAAACTGTTTTACTGTGCTCTGTTGAAAAGGAAGTACGTCTGAAAGTCAAGCTTTGCCTTCAGGGAGTCGTATAAACAGGCACATGTGCTCATTGCTTTAACAGGAGAAATACAAAGATCAATGAAAGGCAGTGTGATCAAAGAGTGAGAGGTGAGGGGAGGGAGTATCGGGGAGCCCTCCCTGCCCTCCAAGAAGCCAGAGGCATGAGCAAATTCAGGCAGTAAGGCTCAGACTCTGCTGACCACACAGGGGCTCTCTGACCCGGGGGTGGGCTGTCTTGTCACACCAGACATTTTCTCAATTCTTCAGGGGAAGTGGGGAGAAAGATGTTTGCGAGGCTTCACGTTTGGGGAGAAAG
>PVJC01026633.1:0-23870 GCA_004026665.1 Murina feae
AAAAAAAAAAAAAAAAAGGCAAAAAAAAAAAAAAAAGGTACCCACTCTGAGAGAGCCACAACAGCCCACCAGGTTGGGAGATAAGTTTTGGACTGCATGGTTTATCAAAATATTACCTCTCACACTGGCTAAAGGTTCCTCAACTTCCTGCTCAGTGGTAAAAAAGAGTTCAACTATACTGTTTCAGAAATCCTAAGTACTGACAAGTTGCTTTTCCTTTTCAGGTGAAATAAATTTAGACTAAATAGAATCTTTCTTCAAAAGCACCATTGATTCTCAGTTGTTCAATTTTTTACTTTAAGCGAGAGATGAAGAATTGGTCAGTTTTATTGATGAGGTCAGGCCTTGACATGATTTTATTCAAATGGTAGATATAGGAGTTATTCATGTATATGTTTGCAAAACGGGACTTCGAAGTCAGCAAACTATAGACCTAAAAGTCTAGCTGCCTTGATTTTTGTGTGTTTTCTAATATTTCTTTTTAAAAATGTTTATTTACTTATTGATTTTAGAGCAGAAGAGAGAGAGATATCGAGATAGAAGCATTGATTAAGAGACATTGATTGGCTGCTTCCAGCATGCCTCCTAGAGGGGGTCAAGCCCACAACCTGGGCATGTGCCCTGACAGGGAATTGAACCAGGGGACCTCTTGGTTCATGGGTTAATGCTCAACCACTGAGCCATACAAGCCAAACTTAGCTGCCTGTTTTTGTAAATAAAATTTTACTGCAACACAGCCATACCTATTTGTTACATACTGCCCATGCTGCTTCTGCATTACAAGCAGAATTTTGTAGCTGCAATACAGATTGTATGGTCTGCAAAGCCCAAAATATTTACTGGCCCTTCTAGAAAGTTTGTCAACCCAACACTGAATTTATCAAAGTTTCTATATATCCGTTTGTGTCTTTCCCTCTGAATTTGTCTTTCTTTTTGAATCTATACCTTTCTCTCATTTTTATTTTAACTTCCCCTCTCTATTTCCTACTCTATTTGATGTCCTATTTGTTCTTCCTGTTTATATTGATGTTATTTGTTCTCAATTTTAAAGTGAATGGGCCCAACAGAATGGGAGAAAATATTTGCAAATCATATATCTGGTAAGAAACTTGTACTTATAATATGTAAAGAAATTTTACAACTAATAATAAAAAGGTATTCCTATTTAAAAATGGGCAAAGGCCCAGCAGGTGTGGCTCAGTGGTTGAGTGTCGACCTATGAACCTGGAGGTCATGCTTCAATTCCTAGTGAGGGCATATGCTTGGGTTGTGGGCTCGATCCCCAGTAGGCGTGCAGGAGGCAGCCAATCAATGGTTCTTTCTCCTCATTGATGTTTCTCCCTCTCCCTTCCTCTCTGAAATTAAAAAAAAAATTTTTTTTTAAAGGATAGTTAAAAACAAATGTTGGCAAAGATGTGGAGAAATCAAAACCCTCATACACACATGTAAGAATGTAAAATGGTACAGGCACTTGGTAAAACAGTCTGGCAGCTCCTCAGAGTTAAACAGAGTTACCACTTGACCCAGTAAATAAACTTCTACACGTATATTCAAGAGAAATGAAAATATATGTCCACCCAAAAACTTGTACACAAATGCTCTTAGCAGTATTCATAATAGCCCAAAAGTGGAAACAACCCTAATTTAGTCCCTTAACTGACGAATGGAATATAAAACATATCCTATATAATAAAAGGCTAATATGCAAATTGTCCCCTCAACTGTGAGTTTGACCGGGGGCAGGGCTGGCCGGCCAACCACCCGCATCCACTCTCTCCCAGCCTGCCTGGCTTGATCAGCCCCCACCTGTGCACAAATTCCTGCACTGGCCTCTAGTCCATATTTATAATGGAATATTATCTAATATCTAACATAATAAAAGAGAAATATGCAAATTGACTGTTACCACCAGCCAATCAGAGCAGCTGTATGCAAATTAACCCAGCCAAGATGGAGGCCAACAGCCATGGAGCTGGAGCAAACCAAAGGCTTCTGTTGCAACTGCCTGCCTAGGCTGGCTGAGCCTCTGCTCACAGCCACGCCCACTAGCCAATCAGAGTGGCTGTATGCAAATTAACCCAGCCAAGATGGAGGCTGGCAGGGCAGCTCTGCACTGGGAGCCTCCACGGCCGGCATACCTGTGCCAGGTGTGTCAGCTCAGTGGGAGGGGGGGCCTGGCCTGGGGCCTCCTCGGGGCATCCAGGAGCGCCTATCCTGGGTCTGCTGCCTAGCTCTGCCGCCGGGAGCCTCCGAGGAGTATCCAGGAGCGCTTGTCCTGGATCCACTGCCTGGCTCCACCCCCTGGGGGCCTCCCCGGGGCATGCAGGAGCACGGGGCCTCTGCAGGGTGTGCAGGAGCAGCCGTCCTGGGTCTGCTGCCTGGCTTTGCCTCCCGGGGACCTCTGTGGGACATCCAGGAACACCTGTCCTGGGTCCACTGCCTGGCTCTGCCCTGGGGGCCTCCGCAGGGTGTCCAGGAACACCTGTCCAGGGTCCGCTACCTTCATTCTCCCCCCATGGGCCTCCACAGGGTGTGCGGGAGTGTCTGCTGTACAGTGCGGAGAATCCTAGCCAGTTCACTGCCCAGCTCCACCCCGGGTGTGTTTGCTCAGCAGCAGGGCCCCACCAAGGGATTCTGCACCAGCGTCCTCCCCTGGCTTGCCACCCAACTCTGCGCCAGGTGTGTCCCCTCAGCGGTGTGGGCCCACCAGGCGTGAGCAATCGTGGGCCCTCCGGTGGGAAACGTCCAGGCCTGCACTCACCAGCCTTCCCACCCCCCAGTGCACGAACCCTGAAGGGGCTGTGGGCAGCCTGAAAATGGCTCTCAGCCCCTCACCCAGGCTGGCCAGGCATGCCAGCAGGTGGACATCCCCCCCCAAGGTGTCCCAGACTGCAGGAGAGCACAGGCCGGGCTGAGGGACCCCCTCCCCCCGAGTGCACAAATTTTTGTGCACCGGGCCCCTAGTCCTATATAATAAAAGGGTAATATGCAAATTGACCCTAACAGCAGAACAATTGGGAATGACTGGTCACTATGACACACACTGACCACCAGGGGGCAGACGCTCAATGCAGGAGCTGCCCCCTGGTGGTCAGTGTGCTCCCACAGGGGGAGCTCTGCTCAGCCACAAGCCAGGCTGTCAGTTGCCAGCACAGTGGTGGTGGTGGAAGCCTCTCCCGCCTCTTCAGCAGTGCTAAGGATGTCCGACTGCAGCTTAGGCCTGCTCCCTGCTGTCAAGTGGACATCTCCCAAGAGCTTCTGGGCTGCCAGAGGGATGTCTGACTACCAGCTTAAGACCCTATGGAGTAGGCCTAAGCCAGCAGGTAGACATCCCCTGAGGGGTCCCAGACTGCAAGAGAGCATAGGCCAGGCTGAGGTGACCACCTCCCCAAGCGCACAAATTTTTGTGCACTGGGCCTCTAGTTTGGTCATAAAAGGAAGGAAGTCCTAATACATGCTACAACCTGGATGAACCTTGAAAACATTACACTAGTGAAAGAAGTCACAAAAGACCATACCTTGTATGATTTCATATTTATCAAATGTCTAGAACAGGCAAACTTATAGGGACAGAAAGTAAATTAGTGATAGCCTAAGACCGGAAAGGGTAAAGAGGATTTGGGAACTTCCTGCTAACAGGTATACTGATTGTAGAGAGAGGGGAAGGGAGAGAAGAGAGAGAGAGAGGGAGAAAGGAAGAGAAGGAGAGGAAGAGGAGAGAGGGAGAGAGGGAGAGAGAGAGGAAGAGAAGAAAGAGAGGAAGAAACATCTATGGTTACCAGGAATCAAACCAGTAATCTAAGTATGTGCCCTGACCAAGAATTGAACCAGCAACCTTTCAGTGTATAGGACAATGCTCAACCAACTGAGCCACACCAGCCAGGGCAGGATTCTTTATGGAGTTATAAAAATCTTCTAAAATTAGGTAGTAATGATTGCATAATTATGTGAATATACTAAGAACTACTGAATTGCAGTTTAAAGGGGGTGAATTTACTCCTAATGGGTTTGGCTCAGTGGATAGAGCATCGTCCTACAGACTGAAGGGTCCCAGGTTCGATTCTGGTCAAGGGCATGTACCTTGGTTTCAGGGATATCCCCAGGAGGGGGTGTGCAGGAAGCAGCTGATACCTGTTTCTCTCTCACTGATGTTTCTGTCTATCCCTCTCCCTCTCTGTAAAAAAAAAAAAAAATCAATAAAATATATTTAAAAAATAAAGGGGTGAATTGGTCTGTAGACCAATGCTCTATCCACCGAGCCAAACCAGCCAGGGCTGTGAAAGCATTCTGAAATTTGTAAAGTACTATATTAATTTAAAGAATAATGTGAGAAAACTGATAATAGATTATGAAAGGTCACAAACCTACAGGAAAATAATGAAAGATCACAAAAGTAAAAAGAAGTTTGTACTGCTTGTTTTCAAAGGGAAGTATAAAATACCACTTTGGCCCAAGCAGCCTTGCTTAAATTTCTCCTATAGCCTCATAACCGGTCTTCCTGCTTCTACTCTTAACTTCTGTATAATCCATTCTCTACAAAACAACCAGATTCTCTTTGAAAATTATATACCAGAGACCCAGTGCACGAAATTCGTGCATGCGGGGGTCCCCCTCAGCCCAACCTGCCCCCTCTTACAGTCCAGAACCCCTCAGTGGATGTCCTACTGATAGCCCCCCAGTCTGGCAGGCGCTGTGTGTGTGTGTGTGTGTGTGTGTGTGTGACCACTGGGGGCCTGCCCCCAGCCACATCTGAGGCTCAGAGCAGTCGTCCTGTGTGTGTCTATCTGCTGGGGGCCTGCCCCCAGGCACCCCTCTGTGTTGATCTCTCAGGCTCCTGCCATGGCCTGCATGTTGTTCTCTTTTTTGAGCTGTGGCCAGGGCTGGGTGCTGCCTGCCTCCCAAGCTTGCTTACTGCCCATTTTGCTCCAGCCACCAGGAAGTGGGGAAAGCCCCGCCTGTTCATTGTCTCGCGGCCGGGACAGTCTTTCCTGCTCCCCGATCCCCTCAAGGGGACTGGGAAGCACGCAAACACCTTTCCGCAAACACCTTTCGCTGTTGCGTAGCCTCAGGCCTTTCCTGCTCCAGACCTGCTCATGGGTTGTTGGTTTCTGAGGCAATGCCTGCTGGGCTCACGTTGCCAGGGTTACGCTGCCAGCATCCTGCCCCACAGCTATGGGCACTGCCATTTTTGTCTCGGAGTTACGGTTAATTTACATATTACTCTTTTATTAGATAGGATAATGCCATTTCTTTGCTTAAAACCCTTAACTGTATCACACTGCACTTCAGGAAAAATCTAAATTCCTTACCATGGCCTATAAGTTCCTATACTATATCAAGCCTCTCTCTCTGACCTTACCTTGAATTATTCCTCTTTCTCACCCTTCCAGCCATACATGTGCATTCATTCACTTAATAAATGTGTTTTATGTACCTAATTGGTACCAGGTACATAGTTAGGCATTGGGCAATACAAATATGATACCTGCCTTTCAAAAGCTTCAGTTCACTAAGAGAAACAGACATAGGAACAAATAAATTCAAACATTTTTGCAAAATTAAGAACAAGGTGAGATAAGAGTACAAAGGGAAGAATAGAAATCTGCCTCAGAAGGGTAAACCAATAAAGGAACAATCATTGGCATTTGAAAGATAACTAGTTGTGAATAAGGGTGCACGTAGCGCTTGCCCCCTTGCCGTTCGGCTCCTGGCGTGACTCGGCACTGAGTGCCCTGGGAGCCACGACCGCTGCCTCTGACCAGGCCTTGGCCTTCCGAACTTCCCCCCTTCCTCTCCCGGTCCTCTTCTCCTTCAGTTTCGCAGCGGACGGCGTGGCCTCCCTTCCGGGCTCCGAGAATGGTGGGAGTGAAGCCGTTCGCGAGCGACCTGGACTTCCAGCTGGAGCTGAGCGGTGCCGGCTCCAGACTAGCAGTGGTCAAGTTCACCATGCGAGGATGTGGACCACGTTTAAGGATTGCCCCAGCATTCAGTACTATGAGTAATAAGTACCCACAGGCAGTTTTATTGGAAGTAGATGTACACCAGTATCAGGGAACAGCTGCCACCAATAACATATCAGCAACACCTACGTTTTTGCTTTTTCGAAACAAAGTGAAAATTGATCAACATCAAGGAGCAGATGCTGTGGGACTAGAAGAAAAAATAAAGCAGCACTTAGAAAACGACCCTGGAAGCAATGAGGACACAGGCTATGTGTGTAGACTTACTAGTGAAATCATTGGTATATCTTCCATTTGCCATTATTTGGTAAAAGTAAAATTGACTGTTTCAAAAAAAAAAAAAAAAAAAAGAGTGGATATAGTATATGACCTTGGAAGAAAAGAAAGCTAACAGGTCCATATAGGACTCTCCAATTCCCAAATATAGTTAGATAATTTTATCTACAGGTGAGTAAAGAACTCAAAATGAGCAGCTTGATAAAATTATTGGCCACATAGTAGTACAGCAGAAAAATGCCCTTGTCAAGTCATTACATAGATTGGGGATAATTAAAATGGATATTTACATTAACATTTATTCATTCAACAATTTTTTGAGTTCCATTACATATTAAGAACTATCTTAAGATATAACAATAAACAAAACCAACCAAATCTCTGCCTTCATGGAGCTTACTACTTTTCAATGCCAGATTCAAACAATAAACAAATATATAGTATTAGAGATAAGAACTATGATGAAAAATAAAGCAGGAAAAGAAGTAGAGAGTGTTGGGCTATTATTTGAGGTATGAAAGTCAGTAAAGGTTTGACTGAAAGGAAAATTTGAGCAGAGGCCTGAATAAGGCAACCTAGACATTTCTTGGGTCAATTATTCAACTTCACAGACTAGGAAAACACAGTTTCAGACATTGCTGACTTCACCAAACTGGCCTTTTACTAAAGTGATGATTAACTGACCCCTTCCATTTATTTTATCTTGATTATTTGACCATGTGTAATTGGTCCCATGACAGGTAGGTTAAGATTCAGACTACATATAATTTCTCTGCTAATCATTAGCTAATCCTGGGTTTAGTTATTAACCAAAGGTCTGCTCTTTCTCTTGCTCATGTGACCTTGTTTACATTTCTCCTTCAGTCCCAGCTGGATTTTATCTCCCCATGATGTTAAATACCATACAAAATAGGATGTTTCACCCAAGTAGCCTAAAGCAGAATGCAGCCAAAACCTCAATTTCCCTTCCATTATCTCCAGAGTTAGGATCGAGGAGTGAAACCAAAGAAAAATTAAATCTACTATCTTCAGCTAGAAAATGACTAAGGCTCCTCTTCATGTTTAGGAAAAGGATACTTTCCTAAGAATGAGAAGAGTAGAACAGTGATAAAAATCTCAAGAAACATGCTAAAATAGGAATCCCATGAAGATGATGAAATAATCTCAGTGGAGAACAGAATGAAAGATAAAAACCAAAGCTTATATTTGGAAACGCTTATAAATTGTTGTCCTGCCTTCTCTTCCATATATTCTACATTCCTATAACTCCTGACCAAGTCAATGGTATGCTAAGCATCAGAAAAAGAAAAATATTTTTCTAAAATGCTGGCACCCAGTTATGAATACTCAATGAAGAAATAAATACTACACACACACACATCTATATCTATATATCTATATATACCAGAGGTCCGGTGCAAGAAAATTCATACACTGGAGTGGGGGGTCCCTCAGCCCAGCCTGTCCCCTCTCATAGTCCAGGAGCCCTCAGGGGAGGGAGGCGACTCAATAATCAGAGGAAGGCAATGCCCCATCATATCTCTGCTACTGTCACTGCCAGCAGTGCAAGCCTCAACCAGCCCTGGTTACTTGAGCCTCAGGAGGCCCTGGGTGGCTGGGGGACTGAGGAGACTGGGGGTTCTCTGGAGGCAGGCACACAAGGACTGGGTGTCTCCTTATTGGCTGTGGGTACTGCCATCTTTGCAAAGGCATGAGGGTCAATTAGCATATTCCCTCTTTATTAGATAGGATAACTAAGAAAGTTTTATCAAAAAGCGAGAATGAGAAACAAGAAGTCCTTTCTTGAATTTTGCTCTACAAGCAAAAGGTTGAAAGACCACTAAATAAATCCATTGTTTACAGGGTCAGGCCTATATATTCAAATCAAGTTTTAAAAGATTCATTTATCTGAACAGAAAGGTAACAAAGCTCCCTAGAATCATCTTTATTTTTTTAATCTTTACCTAAGGATATTTTTCCATTGATTTTTAGAGAGGGTGGAAGAGAGAGGGAAAGACAAAGAGAAATATCGATGTGAGAGAAACACATCAATTGGTTCCTGCATGAGCCCAGGCCAGGGCCAGATCAGGGAGGAGCTTGCAACCAAGGTATGAAGTATGTGCCCATGACTAGAATCAAACCCGGGACCTTTTGGTCCACAAGCTAATGCTCTATCCATGAGCCCAACCAGCTAGGGCATTCTTTTTAAAATACATATATATTTTTATTAACTTCAGAGGAAGAGAGAAGGGGAAAGAGAGGAACATCAATGATGAAAGAGAATCATTGATGTTCCTGCACACCCCTCTAGGATCAAGCCCAAAAGTCAGACAATGCCCTGACCAGAATTGAACCAGCAACCTCTTTGTGCGTGGAGATGCTCAACCACTGAGTCACAGTGGCCAGGCAAACCTTTATTCTTAAAAAATTACTTAATAGCCTGGCCGATTTGGCTCAGAGGATAGAGAGCATATGGACTGAAGGTTCCCAGGTTCAATTATAGTCAAGGGCAGGTACCTCAGTTGCAGGCTCCATCCCTGTTTGAAGTTCAGGCAGGAAGCAACCAATCGATGTCTCTCTCTCACATCAATGTCTCTCTCTGTCTCTCCTCCTCCCATCCACTCTTTCTAAGAAAAAAAAAAAAAAATCAAAGGAAAAATATCAAGTGAGTATTAACAACAACAACAAAAAAAGATATACATTTCTTAATAGAACTGGAAAGTACAAGGCAAAGCAAGATGTCAGCAACACCTTGGCTTTTTACAGATTCTGGGTCAGTAACTATTGAGATGTGTATCAGTAATAAAGAAAGCAATCAGAGCAGCCCATTTCTGTCCATTGTGCACAAATGTAGTCTAAAGAGAACTTTTGATAAAGACATAGGATACAATTAGAACTTGCCTGGAGAATCAGAGTTTGTTTACTTTGGTTTCTCATACCTGAGAGATGTGATTAAAATGCTGCAAAGCTGTCTCCACAGGGCTTTTGAAGTACATCTTCTCCTGAGGTTTCAGCTATGAAGAGAGTAACACAAACATTGAGCATATCCACAATGGAGTAAAATAAGATACTGGCGCATGTGGCAAAGGATGTACCACCCCTTCCGAAAGCACCTGGTATTATTTCATTGTGCTATCTGTCTTAAATATCCTTACCCAGTGCTTCTGTAAAAATAGCCACAAATACTTCTTTTATCTGTTGCTTACCCTATTTTTTACAATTGCTACTAGGGAATTTTGTTTGTTTCTTTTCTTTCCTTTTTTTTAATTTCAATGCTTAATCACTTACCAACTATACTCTTTGTATACTTCCTACAGACTAGGAATGGAATAAAATGGTTGGTGGGAGGGGAAGAAAAACTTACTTTATCAGAAAGAGCCAGATGCTTGCAAGCAGCTCCACAAACAGAACATTTTTCTAGGGAGGAAAAGGGAAATAAATGTTTTGTTTTCATGGGTAAGAGGTAAGATTTTCCTAAAGTACATGTAATAGTCAAGTAGGCTATCAAGAAGAGACAAAATTTAGAATATCATTTGCTATAAAAGGACATTAATGTGAGCTCTGTTTTCTAAATTAGTATTTCCAAACTTGTATGTTGATGCCAAGTAAGACTTTCACACCTATGTAAAATACGTGTCATTTTACTTATCCAATCCCAGAGCCCCCCGCCCCCAGCTTTGCTTTTCCCCCCACTTCTAATCTCAATCCATTGAGATTCTGTTCCCAGCATTTGTTGATAGTTTGGCTCAAATAAACTAAAAAAAATTCTCTATAGGTTTGAATATTTCTTACATGACCTCTATTTATCTCCCTCTTTATAATTTCCCAGTTTTCTTCTGTGGATGAGAAACAGTTCTTGCATCCCAACAGGAGTACTGAAGGACATTTATAAGAGTACTGGAAAGAGAGGAAGAGTACCAATGATTTCAACTTTAAGTTATTCTTTATTATCCCACCTACCTAACAGTAAGCACAGATCAGATACTATAAGACACCTCCCAATTATTCCTACTCTGTTCTTACTTTGCTAATTTTTCTGGATCATGTTTTGAAGCTCTCCTACTTTCACTCTCTAATTAACCCATTCTGAAAGGTGAGAAATTTAAAACTCAGAATCTTTCCTTATAAGTTGAAATTTTAGAAGTAGCACTGGTTATTGATTAAGATAAATGCCATGTCAGGCCCTAGCTGGTTTGGTTTAGTGGTTAGAGCATCAGCCTGCAGACTGAAGGGTTCCAGTTTCAATTCTGGTCAAGGGCACATGAGGGGGTTTGATCCCCAGTAGGGGAGGTGCAGGAGGCAGCCAGTCAATGATTCTCTCATCACTGATGTTTCTATCTCTCTTTCCCTCTATATATTTAAAAAGATAAATACCATGTCAGGAGAAAACATCACATGGCACATGCTTCACTGAGACAAACAGCTCCAAACAGAGCTGCTGTTGCCATAATCAACAGCTTTATTACGTTAACAGATAATTTAAAAGGGTCATGAGATTTATATAGAGCAGTGATTTTCAACCTTTTTCTTCCCATGGCACACATACTAATTACTAAAATTTTGTGGCACACCAAAAAGATACGTATTTTTTTGCCAATTCAGACAAAAATATAGGTATAATTTTGATTCATTCATACTGGATGGCTATTGTTGTGTTGGCTGTCGTATTGTTTTTTTTAGTTGACAGTCTAAGGGAAAAGAGGTTAGTGCCCCTGACTAAATAGTCAGGTAGCGCAGGTTTAAAAAATTCTTGCAGCACAACAGGTGAAAATCGCTGGTACACAGAAAAAGCTTCTCCAGAGGCTATCTAACCTGACTCTTCTTTCTCAGGAATTAAAGATTTTTTCCTGCCTTCCCTCCATATTATTGCTAGAGTGAAGTAGCAAGTACAAATCATTTTTCTATGTAAGAAAAACAAAACAAACTTCCACAACTCTCCATCACCTGCAATAAGAAGTTCAGTTTCTTTAGTCCAGAATATAGAGCCTTCCATTATCTGGCCTCTGCCTTTCTGTCTAGCCTAATCTATCACCAATCTTACCTTATTTTTATGCTCTACAAATCTCAACCTTGTGTAGACCCCCACACTATGGTTTATGATATGGTATGCCTTTATACATGTTCTTCTCTTGAATTAGAATGATCTTCCCTGCATAGCCACTTGGCAAACTCCAGTTTATTACTCAAAACTCTATTGAAACAATACCTCTGCTATAAAATCTTCCCTGATCAAAGCACCCTATCCTATCCTAAGACCCTCTTTTGGGTTACTCTATACCAGCGGTTCTCAACCTGTGGTTCACGACCCCTTTGGCGGTCGAATGATCCTTTCACAGGGGTCGCCTAAGACCATCTGCATATCAGATATTTACATTACGATTCATAACAGTAAGCAACATTATAATTATGAAGTAGCAACGAAAATAATTTTATGGTTGGGTCACAACATGAGGAACTGTATTTAAAGAGCCAGAAGGTTGAGAACCACTGCTCTATACCCTGTATTTCAGCATTAAAAACACAAAACGAAGCCCTAGCTGGTTTGGTTCAGAGGACAGAGCGTTGGCCTGAGGACTGAAGGGTCCAGGTTCAATTCCAGTCAAGGGCACATACCCGGCGTGGGGGCTCGATTCCCAGTGGGGGACGTGCAGGAGGCAGCTGGTCAATGATTCTCCCTCATCATGGATGTTTCTATCTGTCCCTCTCCCTTCCTCTCTCTGAAATCAATAAAAGCATACTTAAAAAACAAAAGAAAACAAAATGAACAAAAAAACCACCTTAAATTCAGGTCTCATGTCTAAGACTTAATAGCTGCAAGAATTTGGTCAAATCACTTATCCTATCTGAGACAGTTCCTCATTTGTAAAGTGGGTCAATTAATAATTACCTTGCGAGCCCTAGTTGGTTTTTCTCAGTGATCAGAGCATCGGCCAGCTGACGGAAGGGTCCTGTGTTCCATTCTGATCCAGGGCACATACCTAGGTTGCAGTTTTGATCCCCAGCCCCTGGTCAGGGCAGATGCAGGAGGCAACCAACCGGTGTATGGGTCTCTCCCCTCTCCCCCTCCCCTCCAGTCTCTCTAAAAATCAATGGGAAAAATATCCTCAGGTGAGGATTAACAAAAAACAAATAATTACCTTGTGGATGAAAAGGGACCACGTGCTAACCTGACTAGTTTAGGGAAGGCCTGCAAAGCGGCCTTGTAAACTCAGAGACCTGAAGTAACCACAAAGGATGTTCAAAAATTAAAAGTTTTTAACTAAAAGCAGTTTAGGACAGATAATCATGTTCTAGGCTAAAATCTTTCCTGACAAAAACCAATCTTTACCTTAACTGAGCGTATTGTCTTTTGCAGGTACTACAACCTACCTTTGGAAAGTCAGGGTAACTCTCCTTTTTCCAGACCCCTGGGGCACAAACAGGGTGGAGACCATAAATCCTCTAATTGTTACTGTTATCACGTTAATTGTTGACTGTTAACTATAGTGTACCCACCTACGTAAAATATGTGTCTGTCATTTTACTTATCATCCAATCCCAGAGGTCTCCCCTCCCCCGCTTTGCTTTCTCCCCCCCTCCCTAATCTAATACCAATGGATTTCGTACAACCCACTTACATTTTCTCTTTAGATTGTAAGGTATAAAATAAGGTGCAAAATTGCCATTCTCTGGATCATTTTGTCAATCCGTTGAGATTCTGTCCCTGGCATTTGTTGATAGTTTGGCTTAAATAAACTCACAAAAATTCTCTATAGGTTTGAATGATTCCTACACCGAAAACCTCATGGGATTATGGTGAGAATACATAAAATTGGCATATTTGAAAATACTCTTTAAACTGCAAAGGTATCAACACCACCACCACCATCATAATCATTTCTAATAAAATTGATTTCACAGGCTTGATCACTTCCAATTAGAAATGGCTCTTGCTATCAACCAAAGTTTCCCCCATTCCTTCTTGTTATTTTTTATCTTTTCTTTAATAAGTCTGATAATCTTGTGGCTTTCTCACTGCCACAGGTTTCAAAACACTGACAAGTATGTTTTGGTGCTCAAGTAATGGGTATGTCATTTGCCAAATCATTTTTTATTAATAGATTTCTCCAATATCCATAATCAACACTTTCCTACTGTATCCACACCACCTTTGGCTACTAAGTCGTTTTTATTCCAAGTTTCACAGAGAAATGGCTAATCATTTCCAAGTTAAAAACATTTTTGCCTGAATCTGAAAATAGTTAAGTTACTCACCCAGAGTCACACACTTTTTACAGAAAATATGGCCACAGCTGGTGACAAAGTAATGGGTCCCATCTTTTCGGAAACACCGGTTGCAATGAAACCAATCCATTCTGGAGGAGATAAAGAAAAAAAGTAAGAATCACCTGGGGCAGAATAGAATTTACATAACAATGTTTGCTTATGAGGGCATATTATTGTGGATATTCCAACTGGTTTTAAGGAAGTTCCATATGGCTCTGCAGTGAAAAAAGCCGACTGCAGACTATAAACCCACTTACATCTCCTTTTGTTGTGGTTAAGCCTCACCTGAGAATATCTTTTCCACTGATTTTTAGTGAAAGTGGGAGGAAGGAAGGGGGGCAGAGAGAGAAACTTGGATGTGAGAGACACATCGGATTGGTTGCTTTCAGAACTTGCCCCTGGGGGGCCGGAGAAGGAACCTGCAACCCAGGTACTGCCCCTAACCTTCTGCAGTACCACTAAGTGTATAAATTTGTAGTGTGGTAGGCAGTTAGACAGGCATGGGTTTCCTCTCCTACCAAATCGCTTTTCACAAGGTTTGCTCCCCCTGACCTTACCTCCCTGGAGATAACAACTACTTCAGCTCTAGGCCCAGATAAGCAATAAAACCAGCCACAGCTGACATCAGAACCAGCTGCAATTGAATAATGACAAGCCAGTTCTGGTGCCGGCCAATCCATCAGTGGAGACCACAGTCCTGAATGGGCACGCCTGGACAGCTAATGAATACTCTATTAAGATCTTTCCCTGGGACCTCCCCTAAAGTCTCCGCCCTCACTACCTTTAGGATGGAGGGCCCAGTGTGATCTCCTCCCAGGGCCTTTCCCTTTCTCTCCCTCTGCCCCGTAGGCACTTTACCATTAACTTCCTCACTCCCAAGCTCCAATGGCCCTTCCTTTACCTCTATAACTTGTTTCCTAAGCCCATTTTTTTTTTTCTAGGAATTGCTTTTTCTACTTCTGTAATTCACCCATTGAAAATTCTCTTACAGTTTGGGTCTTGCTCTGAATACTTTCCTAGCCAGAACCTGTTAGGTCTGAAAATAATTGAATCAACACTCCATCCCCTGGGAAATGACCTTTAGCCCACTTCACCATCGATATTCCCTTTTGCTTAGACCGCATTTCATTTGCTAAGACCACACTCCACTAGCTAAAGTCATTCTTTTCCCCCTCAGGACTTGCCCGGAGAATTCTCTGCCCAGAAAAAGCCTGCCTAGAGTCCTTTAAAATCTCTCCCTGTTCCAAAGTGCTGGCGCCATTTTGGGGCTTAGCCCATCTGGTTTTCCAGATGACCTAATAAATTCATAATTCTTTACCCCCTTTGGTCTCATGCATTCCTCCTTCAGTGACCCTAACAGAACCCAAATACTGAGGTTACTGAACCCAGGTTTGGTCTGACCCCATCGGTCATACACCTGGCACTGTTCCTGCCGCCTATAGCAAAAGCAGTTATGGTGGATAGTCACATCCTAGACTGGTATCTTCCCTGTCAAAGGTCAATCTTTATGTTAATTAAGCCTATCTATAGTCTTTTGCATCTACAATAACATTCCTTTGGAAAGTCAGGATAACTCCCCTTTTTCCAGACCCTACAAGGCACAACCTGGGCAGAGACCATAAATCTTCTCATTGTTTTATCATGTTAATTCTTGACAGTTAACTATCCTGTATCCACCTTTGTAAAAGATATATGATTATATCATTTTACTTTTTATCCAATCCTAAAGGTTTCCTTGCTTTTGCTTTCTCCTGCCTCCCTAATGAGTTTCATGTAACCCACTTACCTCTCCTTTTTTTTATTATAATGTATAAAATAAGGTGCAACAAAATTGCCATTTTCTGGAGCATTATCTCAATCCATTGAGATTCTGCTTCCTGACACTTGTCAACAGTTTGGCTCAAACTCACAAAAATTCTCTACAGGTTTGAATGTTTCTTACATTAACAAAAGTAATAGGACAATGATGTGTGTGTGTGTGTGTGTGTGTGTTCTTCCTCCCCACCCCCCCACTTCCCCAAGTCCTGATGGATTCTGCGACAGCAGTGGGTTTTCCTGTGAGTGATCATGGGCTAGTGCCAGGACGGGTCCTTCCAGAAGCCCAATCGTCATAGGCACCTCTGCATAATTAATGTGTGTGTGTGTTCTCTTTACACTTTCTTATTTTTCAAGTTTTGTGGATTAATTCATAATTAATCTTTTAATTTAAAAAACCCATCAATTTCTTTCCTAATAGTTTCCTATGATACTGTGAGATGGAACCAATTATAAATCACAAAGTGGCCACTTGGGACACATTTTAACTAAGGGAAACACGGTTTCTGAATGATGTTTTCTTATCTTGTACTTGTTAGTTCTGATCAAATAATCAAATTTATACACACACACCCAGGAAACTGACCTTTAGATCATTTTCCCTTTTGCTTAGACTGAATTTGCTAAGACCATTCACTTTCCCTTCCAGACTTGCCTAGAATCTGGACCCACCAAGATAATTCCTGGACAAAAAAGCCCGCCTAGATTTCTTTAAAATCTCTAACTCCCTGGTCCCTGGGTGCCGATGCCACTTTGGGGCTCAGCCCATCTGGCTTCCAGATGAACTAATCTATAATAATAAAATCGTAATATGCTAATTAGAGCAGACAGCCGAATGACCTTCCAGACGAAGTCCTGTAGGCATGGGCCAAGGCAGAGGTGGTTAGGGGTGATCAAGCAGGGAAGCAGAGTGATTAGGAGCAATCAGGCAGGCATGCGGAGTGGTTAGGGGCAACCAGGCAGGCAGGCAGGCAAGTGGTTAGGAGCAAGCAGTCCCAGATTGCAAGAGGTGGAGGCCAGGCTGAGGGATGCCTCCCGCCCCCCCCACCCCCCCACCCCCGCACAAATTTCATGCACCAGGCCTCTAATAATTTCATAACTCTTTACCTCTTTTGGCCTCCTGCATACCTCCTTTGGTGATCCTCACAGTACTCTTTCCCTTCTACTCTACAGAAACTCAGAATCATATATCTGGAAGAGGCCTTGAAAATTATTTACATTTTGTCCAATTCCATCATTTTTCTTTTTTAAAAAATATATTTTTGATTTCAGAGAGGGAGAGGAAGACAGAAACATCAATGATGAGAATCACTGATCTGCTGCCTCCTGCACACCCCCTACTGGGGATGCAGCCTGCAACCTGGCATATGCCCTTGAGAGCAATCAAACTCGGACCTTTTAGTCTGCAGGTAGGCGCTCTGTTCACTGAGCCAAACTGGCTAGGGCCAATTCCATCATTTTTCAAAAGCTGTAGCTGATGTTCACTAAAATTCAATGACTTGTCCAAAGTTCCATTTTATTTAGTGGCAGCTCTGGGATTAGAACCCAAGTCTTCTTATTCCCTATGTCAAGCTATCACATTAAGTCTCTGTGTTAGAAATGCAATCATATTTTGTCAATACTAATTCCATATAATTTGCTAAGTATATAACTATGTAAATGTGACTGTAAAATTTTTATTTTTATTTATTTTTTTTAATATATTTTTATTGATTTCAGAGAGGAAGGAAGAGGGAGAGAGAGATAGAAACATCAATGATGAGGGAATTATTGATCGGCTGCCTCCTGCACCTCCCTCCACTGGGGCTCGAGCCTGAAACCCCGCATGTGCCCTTGACCAGAATGGAACCCAGGACGCTTCCGTCTGCAGGCCCATGCTCTACCCACTGAGCCAAACCCGGCAGGGCTGTACGATTTTTAAATGAAGAAACTGACATGTCAAAAATACTGAACTAAAAAAACACCAAAAAAACACTGAACTGTGCTAATACATTCTTAGCTGTAATTACTTTATATGTTTAATGAATTCATATGCTGAATTTCATGAATACGCTATTTAATATAATATCGGCCCCCGTGGCCTGCAAGTCCTCCCAGCCCCAGGCCGCCGCGCCCTGCCGCCCTGGGGTGTCGACCCCGCAGTAGCTGCAGCCCAGCCACTGCGCCCAGCGCCACCCCCTGTGCCACCCCCTGTGCGCTCTGCAGCCCGTGGGCCCAGCATGCGCAGGCGCGGAGGGAGTAGGCCTGGGCCTGCCACGCCGGCTGCGGAGAATTCCACAGGAATGGGCCAGTGTGTCCTCACAGGCATGGAAGAAAACAAGAAAAGGCCTAAATGACAGCAGCAAAGCAACTTTCCCACGTTTCCGTCTCCTAGCCCTGGAATTTCAGGGGGCGGAAACGGAAGCAGAGCGCCCGCGATGAAGATGCTGTGAGCTCTCCTAGGCCGGACCTCAGCGGAGGAAGGCAAGGAGCCAGGATGCTGACCAACGTGGCCATCAGCTCTGAATTTTATAATCTTCCAAAGTAGTATGATCTGTAAGACCTGGTAATATTATACCTACGCGTAAATGGTTCAAAGGCCTAGCTTTTACGCAAATCTGGGTTTGAATCATAGGTCCTGCCATTGTGACTTCAAAGAAGTTGGGGAGCCTGTCTGAGCCTCAGGTTCCTCAGCTACAAAGGGCGTCCTTAGTAGACCTGAACTCACAGGGCTATCATGAGGATTAAAGGAGATGATGCTTTAAAAAAAATTATTTTTAAAGAATATAGCATCTACTAGTTTGATTTCCTTTGAAATAAAAGGGAGGGGAGGATAAGGTATCTTTTCCCCCTACCGAAGTCTTTTCTCTAAGAAAAGTTTTAAAACAGCTCCTGGAGAGGTTTGCTAAAAGAATGATGGCTAGCTTGCACGACACTAGAGTTTTTTTCACACAAGGTAAAGTTCACGATAAAAACCTTCCTGAATCAATGCCACGCGGTTACAGTGGAAGCCATGAGCTTCAGGTTTCCATTTGTTGCTCGCTGTACGCCAACTTCTATCAGGACGCGAGTCTACAGAAATACCGGAAAAGGCCCCACTGTATATGCCCTGGTTTGTTTAGAGGCAGTAACAACAATTTTGGTCAGAAAAGTTGAACCAGATGAACCCCCATAAGAAGGCCGGTTAACAGGGTTTGTGAGGGCAAGACTTGGCGGGTTTCTGGGGATGAAAGGAATTGGGCAGAGTCGTAAATTTACCAGCAGTTCTTTAACAGCTACCTACCGTACCCAGCCGGCCGCCGTATCCCAGAAGGCTGCGGATCTCACCGAAATCGTCCCGTTCTCCTCACAAAGTGCTGCAAATGGCGGGAAATTTTACACCGAGTTTCTTCACACCAGGCAAGAGGGGGTGCGGGGGAAGGCGCGACGACGTGCGCGAGGCGTGGGCGGGGTTTGGGGAGTGTACTCAGTAGTGGGCGTGGCCTGGGGAGTGTACTCAGTGAGTGGGCGTGGCCTGGGGAGTGTACTCAGTGAGTGGGCGGGGCCGGGGAATGTGCTCGGTGAGTGGGCGGGGCCTGGGAATGTGCTCGGTGAGTGGGCGGGGCCAGGGGAGTGTGCTCAGTGAGTGGGCGGGGCCAGGGAGTGTGCTCAGTGGGTGGGCGGGGCCGGGGCGTGTGCTCAGTGGGTGGGCGGGGCCTGGGAGTGTGCCCAATGAGTGGGCGTGGCCCAAGGCAGTGCGCTCAATGGACGGGCCGCGGGGAGTAGTGAGAGCGAGGGCGGAGCTCTCGGTGAAGGAGCTCCCGGTGGTTGGCCAGAGGCAGGGCTGCTCTTCATTGACCCTGAAAAGCTGCATTTAAAACCCAATGTAAGCGTGCATTTTCCTGCCAAATTGCGTGGCAACGGGAAGAAAGAAATCCAATAATGGTCTGACTTTGCAAAGTCTATCTGAGCTGTCTTGCACATTTTCGTTGTTGTTGAAATGCCAGGCCCTCCATATTTGACGGCTGTCTCTACTCATCGTTTTTGGAAAAAACTCGTCTCCCGCGCTTTGGTATAAAAAGCAATATGACGAGTTTACTCGTTTCCGAAAACAATTTAAGGTTGGGAACAAATAAGGAATATGACCTAATCCCATACATATTACTGTGGAAACAATGAGGTAAAAATACCGTAAACCTTAGAAGGTTCCAGAGACTATAACACACTAGAAAGTTGTAGTTACAAAGCAGATGAAAACTTCAACCTAATATTTTTATATATTTACTTTTTTTCGGGCCTGCAAATATTTTTAAAAAATACATTTTAATTGACTTTATAGGAAGAGGATGGATGAGAGAGAGAAACGTCCATGAGAGAATATTATGGAGCCCCGCAACTCAGGTGGGAATCCAAATGACGAACTCTTGGTGCATGAGACTATGCTCAACCAACTGTGTCATACTGGGCTGGGCCTGTTAAATTTTTTGGAAGAAAGCACTTAGGCCCCACAGGTTCAATATAATATTTTTAGATGAAATAAAGAAAATAATAGATGTTTTGAAAGAACAGTATAACTCAGAATTAGAAAAGCTAAAAAGTGATATGGATAGAAAACAGTCAGGTATTAAATGAGAACTAAGAAATCTCAGGAAAAAAATTTAAACTTTTTTTAGAAGCAAAAAATGAAGATAAAAGCACAATTAAGGGCTGAAAGAAATTTTTAAAAGAAAAGGTTTTAAGAGAAGTGGTAAAGAAAATCAAGAGATTTTACAAACACACATGCAAACATACTTATTTCCCCAAGGGAAACCAGAGTAATATATCAGAACAAATATTTAAAACAAAATTTTTAGAAATTTTTCCTGAAATAAAATAAGATATAAATTGAAAAGGCATATTGTATATAGGAGAAAACTGATCCAGAATAGTTAAAACAATAACAACAACAACAACAAAAAACTTCGAACATCCAGGCAAAAGGTACTAGAAAATAAACTTAGATTGGCTCTAGCCAGTTTGGCTCAGTGGATAGAATGTTGGCCTGCGTACTGAAGTGCTCAGGTTCCATTCCAGTCAAGGACATGTACCTCGGTTTCAGGCTCCTGGCCCTGGTCAGGGGCATACAGGAGGCAATCAATCGATGTGTCTCTCTCTCATTGGTGTTTCTCTCTGTCTCTCCCTCTCCTTTTTCACTCTCTCTAAAAATGAATGGGAAAAATATTCTCAGGTGAGGATTAAAAAATAAAAGAAAAAGAAAGAGAGAGAGAGAAAGAAAAAGAGGAAGGAAGGAAGGAAGGAAGGAAGGAAGGAAGGAAGGAAGGAAGGAAGGAAGAAAATTAGCATCAGACTTCCCTACGGCAGCATTTTATGCTAGAAACAATGAAACAGCATTTTTAAGATTTTAAAAAGAAAATATGATTCAGGAATTTTATATCTTCTTACATTGTTTTTAGGTATAAAGGCCATTTAAAAACGTGAACATGGCCCGGCCGGTGTGGCTCCATGGTTGAGTGGCTACCTATGAACCAGGAAGTCATGGTTTGATTCCTGGTCAGGGCACATGCCCGGGTTTCGGGCTCAATACCCAGTGTGGGCATGCAGGAGGCAGCCACTCACTGATTCTCTCTCATCGTTGATGTTTCTATCTCTCTCTCCCTCTCCCTTCCTCTCTAAAATCAATAAAAGTATCTTTTTTAAAAATCACAATGAGATACCATTTCTGATATATTAGAATGGCTATAATTTTTTTAAAGGAAAACTACAAGTGTTGGGAAAGATGTGAGGGAATTGAAACCCTTATATGTTGCTGGTGGGAATGTACTGTGGTGCCTTTGATGGATAACAGTTTGGTGGCGCCTCAGAAAGTTAAACATAGAACTACACTACCATAGGACCCAGCAATTCCACTGCTAGTTCTATATCCAAAAGTATTGAAACAAGGACTCAGACAGATACTTGTATACCAAAATTCACAATATTGATGCAACTCTACTCACAATAGCCAACAGGTGGCAACAACCCAAGTGCCCATCAACAGATAAATGGATAAACTATGGATAGACACATGTAGTATTACTCAGCCATGAAAAGGAATGAAGTGCTGATACATGCCACAGAGAACTAAGCCAGGCACAAAGCAACAAATATTGTATAATTCCACTTATGTGAAGTCTCTAGAGTAGTCAAATTCATAGAGACAGAATGTAGATTAGAAGTTAGCAGGGACTGGGAGAAGGAGAGAATGGAGAGTTATTGCTTAATGGGCACTGAGTTTCTGTGAGGTGATAAAAATAAAAAAATGTTGGAACTAGAGATGATGGTTGCACAACATTGTGATGTCACAGTTTTAAAAAGAATACCACAGAGGTAAAATGCCTTTCTTATCACATCACATCAGGAGGTTTATGATATCCACATGACAACTGGCTGAGGTTAATCTTAATCACTTTGCTAGCTTTCTCCATTTTATTTTTTTAAAAATATTTTTGTTGATTTCAGAGAGAAAGGGAAAGGGAGAGACAGATAGAAACATCAATGATGAGAGAGTCATTGATAAGCTGCTTTCTGCACTCCCCCCACTGGGGATCCAGCCCGAAACCCGGGCATGTACCCTGACTGGAAATTGAACCATGACCTCCTGGTTCATAGGTCGATGCTCAACTACTGAGCCACGCTGCCCAGCTCCATTTTAAAGTTAATGTTTTTCTCTTTCTTTGTTCTTTGGAAGCAGAATTACAAACCCAGCCTTTCCTCAAAGTAGGGAAGAAGTGTTTAAGCACCATCTCCTATAAAGAAGAGTATATACATACATTATTTGGAATTTTTCTGTTAAGATTTGTTTCTACTCCACCATTCAGTTTATTTTTTCAATCATTTATTTGTATCAGTATGGATGCATGTATATATATCTTATATTTCAGATTATAATTTAATGCTACAATATTCATTCTGTTGCTCAGATTTTGTTTCTTTGTTTTGTTTTGTTAATCTTCACTCGAGTACATTTTTCCATTGAATTTTTAGAAAAAGTGGAAAGGAAGGGGGGAGACACAGAGAGGAAACTTTTTTTGCAGTTTTATAATTTAATTCATAGTCATGTTAGCTACAATGGTTAACATGCTTATGAGAGACAATATTTTCCTGGTAGTGGCACAAGAACAGGCATATAGATCAATGGAACAGAACAGAGACCCCAGAAATCGACCCAAGCCTTTATGCTCAATTAATATTTGACAAAGGAGGCAAGAGCATACAATGGAGTCAAGAGAGTCTCCTTGTCCTGACCGGGTTTGGCTCAGTGGATAGAGCGTCAACCTATGGACGCAAGGGTCCCGGGTTCGATTCCAGTCAAGGGCATGTATCTTGGTTGCGGGCACATCCCCAGTGGGGGTGTGTGCAAGAGGCAACTGAACGATGTTTCTCTCTCATCGATGTTTCTAACTCTCTATCTCTCTCCTTTCCTCTCTGTAAAAATCAATAAAATATATTTTTAAAAAAAGAGTCTCCTCAATAAATGGTGTTGGGAAAATTGGACAGATACATGCAAAAAAATGAAACTAGACCACCAACTTACACCATACATAAGAATAAACTCAAAATGGATAAGAGCTAATATTCTGAATATTTCTTACTAAGATTAGCATTTTAAATAAGGTTATTTTGGTTGAAATAAAACATATACCAACATCTTTCTAAGCTACTAATTCAGGGCGGGGGGAAGGGAGGGAACTGCAAACGAAATGCTTTGTATACAAATATCTTAGTATACAAATTATACTTAAAGAGAATAATTTCCTTCCTAGTTATCTTTGGATGGCCCTTACTTTGGAGGTATTTATGTTTTCGTCATGGCTGATAAAGCAGCTTGGAAACAGGTGAGTGCAGGTGCATGCTGCTCCTGAACTTGCTCAGCAGCTTTTCCAGTAGCTTTTTATCTCCTCAGGTGGAAAGCCTGCTTAAAACTGACCTGAAATGCTCCATTTTTTGATGAAGGATGACACACACTGCATGAGCCGACCCAGCAAGAGACAAAAATTAATGTGAGAGGGACACATTGATTGGTTGCTTTTCACACGCCCCACCAGGGCAGGGCCAGGAATAGGGCCTGCTACCAAGGTATGTGCCTGAAATCAAACCCGGGATCCTTCAGTCTGCGGGCCAACACTTTATACTCTGAGCCAAACCTGCTAGGTTTTGTTGCTCAAATTAATCTGTTTGACTATTGGGAAGTTCTTTCAGATTGATTCCTCCATCCCTTTGAATTTTTTTTTTAATTTAACTTTATTTTTCAGATTATTACAGTTGTTCCTCTTTTTTCCCCCATAGCTCCCCTCCTCCCATTTCCCACCCCAACCTCTGTCCTTGCCCCCCCACTGTCCTCATCCATAGGTGTACAGTTATTGTCCATTCTCTTCACGCACCCCCAACACCCTTAACCCCCCAAAATTGTCAGTCCACTCCCTTTCTATGCCTCTGATTCTATTCACCAGTTTATTCTGTTCATCAGATTTTTTATTCACTTGATTCTTAGATTCACTTGTTGATAGATATGTATTTGTTGTTCATAATTTTTACTTTCCTTTTTCTTCTTCCTCT
>PVJC01026634.1:0-15055 GCA_004026665.1 Murina feae
AAGAATATGGTAACAGGATAAAAAACCAGAATCAAAAGATAAAGATACTTTGGGGAGATGACTGCCCTAAATCTTCTGCGGAGGAACATGGGGTCGGGGAGGGGACTACTTTAAGGATCCTTATAGTACTGAGAAAGATTAGCTGTGACTAGCCATAGTTCATCATACAAACTTTGTTACTGCTGAATAATCATTTGGAACCCTGCAATTCTAGTCCAGTAACATTTTCAGCTTTGTCAGGAATGAATGGAGTAGAGAGAAAGATATCCAAGAAATGGAAACCAAGTCTATTGGATTAGCCAGTTTCTCAACCTTGGCACTACTGGCATGTAGGGCAGAGTTTTTTTGGTTGGGAAGGGGTTTCCTCTGTACTATAGGGATTCCTGTAGCATGCTGGCTGCTACCCACCCTGATTATGATTAAAGATTTCTCCAGACATTGCTGAATGTCCTCTGGTGAGCAAAACCCACCCCAGTTGAGAACCACCGGTGAAAGTTAACAGTTCCCAGTAGCTCCACCTTCCCCACTTCGCTCCTTCCCCCCTTCGTCATGTATTGAACTGTCAGAAAAAGCTCTCATGTTAGAGGCCATTGCTGGACAGAGATTTTAAAGAACATTGACCAAACACCATCTATAATAGCCCTGCCAATAGCAAAACCGAAGACACCCAGTCTCCCAGCTGGTAAGGAAGGGAGCTGGAATTACAACACACCTCTGGTTTGACTATGGGTACTTAATTCCCTGCACCAAGACACTTTGCCCAATTTGTTTTGAGCAATACTTCATTGTGAGAAGCTTTCTAAATGCGTAAGAGCCAAGTAAAAGAGATCAAAAGTGAAAATGTAAAGTAGCCTGTGTAGACACAGATTTGTAGCTAAAGAATTATTTTACTGAATTCTACCTTTTAATTAAGAGTATGTTCTCAGAGATGTGACTTACAGCATAGGGAATATAGTCAATAATACTGTAAAAACTATGTATGAGGCCAGATGGACATTTGAAACGTCAGGGGGACCACTCTGCAAAGTACACGATTTTCTAACCACTATGCTGTAGTTCTGAAGCTAATACAGAATAATGCTGAATGCAAAATGTCGTTGGGGGAGGGGCATGTTCTAGACATTTGTCGACCTTGGTTCCACATAACATGTGCCAACATGTTCTCTTCAAGTCATCACACAGTTCGAAGCTCTTAACTTTTAAAAGTCACCTAACCTCCTGCATACCCAAACTACCCCTTACACACACACACTCACACACAAACACTCACACACACCCTCCCTCTCTTTTGGAAGGCTTGCTCCATTCATAATCCTTACCAGAATTTAACACGAACAAATGAAAGGAAGAAAAAAGTTTCAGTGCCAATCCTTTCCCCTATCAGTTTATAATTATATATTGAATTGCTGCACGTCTGATCTTGAGGGAAGGCAAGATGCGTCTGTGCCTCCTGATTTATGTCTGTGCCTCCTGATTTACCGCTTGTCATGCAACTTACTCATCCTGCCCTTGAGGCAGCTTCAACAGCACTAACAGGCTCAGCCAGCTTTACAATAGGAACGCAGTGAGGAAATGAGGCAGGGGGAAGCCAAACAGGTGGGAACAAACCTAACATTTCAGGCTAAAATTGAGCGAAGGGCTACATTTATACAGAGTTTAGAAGTCCAGAGACCTTGTCTATATTTAAACAAGAGGAGTATTTTCTTTAGCACCACCTTTAGTGAAACAGAGTTCAGGACTTAACCCACACTTTTTATTAGCTCAAAGTAGAATTCAGAGAGAGCAATGTTACAAAGTTCATTAGCTTATCCACTCCATAAAAGTTACCTTTTCCAACTGCCTGAAAATGGACAAATTTGTTTGTCCTTATAAAAGGCCCAATTTTTACTTCTATCTTTTTAAACCAAAATTTTAGCTAATATCTAAGAGAATCACACATATAAAACAACACACTGTGGAATAATGATGTTTAATCTATATATTACAGTTTAAATATCATAAGTTATAATTGCACCACAATTCAAAATTTCAACTCAAAGCCATTTTTACCCTGCCAGAGATCCCTCAAAAGACAATGGTATTTCTCTTTTATTGGTCATACAACACAACTGACTATACTGCCAGGCATATTACAATAGAATACCTACGGCAATGAACAAAAGAAAAGCAAACAAAGTATGTCAAGAGAAAAGTTGAACTACTGCTCCAATTAAGAACTGAATTTCCTACAATTCTATAAAGGAAAGAAACAAGCAACAAATTCCCCTGAAAAACTAAAAATAAGTTCTATAAATGATCTGCTATATTTTAAAATGAGCTTTGAAAAGAAGTCAATCAAGAATGCCTATGTATAAGAACATAACTAGGAGCCAAGGCAAGAAAAATGTCTTTATACCTATAATAAATGCTGGGAAAATACCTAAAACCATAGTTTTAACTCTATTCCTCAGAAGCTTACTCTTTACAAGAGGAAAACAACAATGACATCTACCCTAATAAATATTTCTTCAGGAGGTGTTAAGGTAATTAACCACTACATGAATGTCTAACAAAACTGACAAGTCAATTAAATCCTGAAAGAAAAAAGATGGAAGTAGGGACTAATGCATCAAAAGACGAAAATTTTACTTTAGAAAAAAAAATTTATATGGGGTAAATTAGGGAAGGGGGAATCCATGATAGTAAACAAGCCTTCTAAAGCCGTCTAACACAAAAAAATTATCCTGGAATTCCCAACTCATACTTTATAAGTAAATTGTAATTAAAATAAACCACAGGAAATCAACATATCTCTGAGTGCTGGCCAAGAATATACAGTATTTCTAGTCCCTAACTTATTACAGACCACAAACCAGAGTATTTGCCGATTTGGCTCACATCATATCGATGTGATGCCAAAGATCATTTCTTACCTCTCTAGCTAACAAGGTCACTCCTAACCCAGATGAACTGTGCACTTTGTAATATTTAAAAATCCCTTTCAACCCTGACTGGTTTTGCTCAGTGGATAGAGCGCTGGCTCAGTGGATAGAGGTTGGAACCAGGTTCGATTCCGGTCAAGGGCATGTATGTATCTTGGTTGCGGGTCCCCAGTAGAGGGTGTGCAGGAGGCAGCCGAATCGATGTTTCTCTGCCATCCATGTGTCTAACTCTCTATCCCTCTCCTTCTCCCTTCCTCTCTGTAAAAAAATAAATAAAATATATTTTAAAAAATAAAAATCCCTTTCATACGCTGAAAGGTACTAAGGAGGATTCAATCCTTCCTTCCCTTTTTAAGCAGGGCAATGAAGCCTTGTGAGATTGCAAAGGCTCAGTTCAATTAGAACAAACAGGCACGTAAGAGCAGAATGAACACACTCACACACACAATATTCTACCAATAGAGAAGTGAAATTACCCCCAAAGCATACCTGTAGTAACACGCAGGTGATGCTTTAAAAGGTCTATATCCACTCACACAAAGTTAAAAAGGTTTTTTAAGGGCAAAGTGACTTAGACATGGTGTTAAATCCATAAGGAAGTCCTTTTCAAAGTTTTTAGCAGCTGTTTTTCTTCATCAGAGACACCCAACAACCTGGTGAGGTTTGAAGGCTCACAGTCAACCATGGAGGGTGTGCGGCAGACCAGGCACTGGTTATTGCATACAATGTCTCATCATTCCTTACAACAGTCGTGCCCATTTCAAGATGGAGAAACTGAGGTAGAGAGGCGCAGTAAATTCACCCCCTATGAATTCGACTCTGGAGCTCATGTTCTTAAGCACTCTGCTATATATGAACACTGTTATATGGGGGACAAAAAGCCAATGTCACTGTTTTAGTAGCAAGTGCGCGCGCACACACACATCCTTTACCCCCACTGAGAAGTGGTAAAACACATATAAACACAGACTCACACCTCTACTAATCCCTGGGTGGGCCGGTAAGAGTGGGTTAGTGACTTTTTTTTTTTACCCTGATAATGAAAAGCTGCATTAACACAATGGCACCCCATATAATAAAAGCCCAGCGACCCGAAAGACAGAACGAGCAGAACAGTCGGTCAACCAGTCGCTATGACGTGCACTGACCACCAGGGGGCAGACGCTGAACACAGGAGCTGTCCCCCAGTGGTCAGCGGGCTCCCACAGTGGAATGCAGCTCAGCTGACCAGGATAAGCGGCACTCCCACGGCAGGCCTATCACCATAGGTCATGCACCCCACTAGTGAACAATTCCATGCATGGGGCCTCTAGTTTGCTAACGTCAAACTGTACATACAGAGCAATACCCTACCACTGAATAGAATTTTTACAAAATCAACTTCCTTTTCCTACTGATAAGTTTAGTATGTGCTCAGGAAGCACAGAATGTAAATTTATAAGGGAGATAATCGACTTAAAATGCCTGCCCCGCCCTCAAAAGATCTTTATACATTTTAGAATATTACTCCCTAGTTAACGAGTAGGACTTTTACAACCGATTCAGGATCAAATGCTGGTGGCTCCTCACTGAGGAGCCTCAGTTTCCCCAGCTGTAAGAAGGGGTGATACCACCCTCCACTGGGCGCTTGTGAAGCTATTGATGGGGTATACAGTAAGCACTCAACAAACAGTTCTCTTCTTTCACCTGCTCTTCTTACAGACCATACTTTAATGGCTTGGCAAAGCGGAGTAAACAAAACCGGAGAGCTCTTGATTCATCAGAATAAATCAGTCAAGAAACTAATTCTATCCAACATTAGGGGGATAAAATACAGTTACACTTTTTGAAAACTGGCTAACTCATTTATGTAAATAGTCCCACAAGCAAAATGTCCTTTTACCAGGAGACAAATAGTATTAATTTCCATAAAAGACCTAAGATAATTTCTTCCCCAAACCAAACAACAGATTACAGCGGCCCCAGTCCCTATCACCACACCCTCACCACCTCACCTGATTAAGTAAAAACCTTACAAAATGCCACCCACAGTTCACCTACTAAGGGAGTCTTCTCTCCAGCTGGGACTGCATAACTCAAAAAGCAGGTAGCAACACTGCCACTGGCATAACTCAGAGGCCCAACACTAGCACCAGAAGTGGCTTTAGAATCAGCACAAAAGAGGAAATTAAGTGCTAAAGAAAGAACCTGAACTGCATTCAAGAAATTCCTAAAACCCATTCTCTTATCAAAGTAGCTACACTTTTGTGGTTTACATAGCACCTGATAGTCTGCAAGGCTTTCATTTGGGAATACCTGAGATAAGTGAGGCTTGGAGAAGGCAAGTGACTCTCGCAGGAAAGCCAAGCTGCACATTCGCTTGTCCCTTTCCAGGGGTTGGCAAGAGCTGCCCGTCCTTGCTGGTTTACCTGGTAGAACAGGTAAAGCCTTCAGGAGCAAGTGACTCTCCATCTACTTGGCAAAACCACTTGAGGATGTGTAATGACCATCTTTACCGTTTCCCAATTTAGTGCCAATTCCATATTACAAAGGAAAATGTCTAGTGGTCTGAAAGAATAGGACAGCTCTTCAATGCAGGCACTGCAGAAATCCTTTGCATAGATAAGGACAAGTTGATAGTCAAATTTGGTATAATTGCTTTTGACCTGAGGAATTGGCTTGGTGGCTTACTCAGGGAAATAATGATTCCTCTAAGTAGGAGTCATAAGATAATTGATCACAGTAGCAAAGTAAAACAAAAGCCTCTCCTAGGAAAGTTTAGTCATATTTCTTACCTGCTAAATAGGGGGGGAGTTAAGGGAGGGGGGGAACAGATATACAAGTAGACACTAATAAATACATGTAAGATTAAAATCCACTTCTTGATTGGTAATGAAACTATAAATATAAGACTCTCCCAATATAAGCCAAAAGAAACTAGGCTTTAATTGAGCTATTTTTAAAGAAATATAAAATTCCCGTTTATTTTTTCAATATATTTTTATTGATTTCAAAAAGGAAGAGGGATAGGAACATTAATGATAAGAATCATTGAACGGTTGCCTCCTGCACACCCCCTACTAGGGATTAAACCCACAACCCCGGCATGTGCCCTTGACTGGAATCAAACCCGGGACCCTTCAGTCCTCAGGCTGATGCTCTATCCACTGAGCCAAACCAGCCAGGGCCCTAGTTTTTTCAATGAAGGCATTATTTAATGGCTATGAGATCCTTCCTGAAAGTTCACCTGTGATACGCCAGAAACGGAGCCTGATCTAGCTTCGTTCACAACTCATCTGTTATATTTAATTTTCATCTCCATGGCATTTGAAAACAAGCCATCAACAAAATAGTTATAGAATTAGGATTAAAAGGAATGACAAAAAATAATTGGCACATAATCCTACCCATTCACCTAAAGGTCAGATAATGCAATGTTTTTATTTTAAAAAGTAACATGAACAAGTAAAAAGCCCAGTCTACCATATTGAAAATGTTAAAATAATAAACCCAAATCTTATATTATGTGAAACTCTTAGGAAACCAAGAAGGAAAAATGGATGCATTTTTAATAAGTTTTCCCTAAACTGTCAACACATTAAGAAAACCAAAATACTTAAACAACAAACAAACAGAGGCCTGGTGCACGAATTCATGCACAGGTGGGGTCCAGCCCACCTGCCCCAATGGTCGGGGTGGGGGAGGTGATCAGGGGCAGGGCCGGCTGGGGGGAGGGGCCATGGGCGGTTGGCCGGCCCCACTCTCTAGTTGAGAACTCGCGGTTGAGGGAATAATCTGCATATTAGCCTTTTATTATATAGGAGGATTTGTAGCTATGTAAATTTTTACTAGTATCTGACCTATAAGCACTAGGGAAAGAGTTTCTTTTCTAAAAGAGGAAACTGAATAGTCAGGGATAAAGGATTCTTAATGGCCTTTCCTACTCAAACTGTCTTTTTCTAGATTAAGATAACTTACTAGAGTTTTCCTCCTCCACAATTTTGTTGTTTACTTTTTAGAATGTTTAGTTCTCTCTCTTGTGCCAGTACATCAGATAGGTTAGTATTTGCTATGGACTGAACTGTGTCCCTCCCAAAAATTTCTATGTTGACGCTCTAACCCTCAATGTGACTGTATCTGGAGAAGAGTATTCAAGAGGCAGTTAAGGCCATAAGGAAGGGGCCTTCATTTGGTAAATCTGTGGCCTTACAGAGAAAAAGAAATATTTCCCCCACCCATGTGAAACACAGTAAGGAGGGAGGAAGAGCCCTCCCCACACACTGGCATCCTGACCTTAGGCTTCCCAGACCCCAGCATTGTGTTAAGTCACCTCGTCTATGGTATTTGTTATGGCAGCTGGAGTTAATGAATGCAAGCATTCAAACCAACAGGACAAAAAGAATTTTTCTGCTGTCCCTACCTTCTAATGAAATTCTAAAAAGAATCCGCGCAAAATGTGCTTATTCCATCCTTCTCCCAGCACTACTGGGAACTAAACCGGCTAACCAACATCTAGCTCCTAACCAGCTAAACCAAAACTGCAGCTAACTGCTTCTGGGAAGAAGGCAAAACAAAAGGAGTTGGACCTTCTTACAAGTGCTTAAGAAAAATATGCAAACTTTTTTCAATCAAGAAAAGAAATGTTAAAATAAATTTAAAAACCAGGCTTTAGCCCATCCAGCATGGTTCAGTGTTTGAGCATTGACCTATGACCCAAACAATTCCTGGTCAGGGCACCCGCCCAGGTTTCAGGCTTGATCCCCAGTGGAGGTGGGCAGGAGGCAGCTGATTAATGATTCTCTCTCATCATTGATGTTTCTCTCTCCCTCTCCCTTCCTGTCTGAAATTAAAATACATTTTTAAAAAAACACAACCAGACTTTAGCTCCTGAAAAAGAATTAAGTTTAAGAAGAAACATTGATAACCCACAGCTTCCTGAAAGCAACATGAACCGAACATCATGACAATTCTCATAGTGGCTTTGGGCGTGTCACCTAACCCTTCTATTACTCGGTATGCCATGATATGTTAGCACATGACTGCTTATTAATTAGCACTTTAAAGAGTTACTGGATTAAAGATGATGGGTCATTCACGATTACAAGACTTGTGATTATTAGATTTACTTTTAAAGACATAATGCGTAAGATACACTACCTTGGTAATACAAAATTTTGGGGTCAAAAAGCAACCTCACTTTATCTCAAAAGATGGCTTACTGCCCTATTGGAGTTGCTCAAGATAGTCAAGAACAAGTGGCCTTGGAATTGGCATCAAAGAAATTAAGTCCTCATATTCTTCAACTCATCAACAACCAAGAAGACCCAAAAACTGCTCCCATAATATGAAACTGAATTCTCTAGTGTTCAACTCACAAAAATTCACTTAAGCCATAGCCGGTTTAGCTCAGTGGATAGAGCATCGGCCTGAGGACTGAAGGATCCCAGGTTTAATTCCGGTCAAGGGCATATGGCCAGATTGTGGGCTTGACCCCCAGCGGGGGGCGTGCAGGAGCCAGCTGATCAATGATTCTCTCTCATCATTGATATTTCTCTCTCTCTTTTCCTCTCTCCTCCTCTCTGAAATCAATAAAAATATATATTTTTTTAAAAATCATCTAACTAAATCACTATTAAAATTCAGCAAATTATAAATACTTTAAAAGATGCCTATAATTGCACTAGTGTAGGACAGGACATTTTCATCCGTATACTGATAAAGTTAAAAATGTTTTAATGTCTTTTTGCATTGCCATTTTTTCCCTGCAGCTGTCTTTCCAAATGATACTTGGGTAACCACTTAAAGGATACACTCTGTCATTGCCGCAACATCCAGTTTATCAATATCAGGAGAGCCAGGGCAACACTTCTTGAATTCTTTTCGAAGATCAAAAAAGGAATAGAAGCATTCAGGCAATAATACATTCTGAGGAAGGACAAGGCATACATTGTTAACTAGACGAATTTAATTTACTGTTTCCCTAATAACTATAAACCTAAGGGTTGAGTGTAAATATATTTTACCACAATTTTTTAAAATTCAATGTTAGGGTGCTCTTATTTTCTGTTATAGTATTGAATCTTATATACAAGTCTCATGGGAAAAATTCATTTTAGTTTAAGGCAATGGATTATCATGCTTATGTTCCATTATTCATTCCACTCAAAACACTTCTAAAGCCGTAACACATTTGGGCTGTTGTATTTTATATGTTCTGTTTGATAAAACTACACTCTTTGGCGACTTGTAACCATTTTAGTCTACTTGTATTTTCAGCAGCAAACCAGCCTTCAGTTCTCATAAAAATGTGTATGTTCACAATGTATACCTAAACATAGGATTCAGTTAGAAAACATAGTTTTAAATAGGTTCTAATAATGCACATTTTCTGAACCAAAATCACATTAAGATAGTGAATTCCTGATTACATGAAAAGAATTATTTTTTTTGCCAAATTACAGTGCCATGTTAGTTTTCCTGACCATTATTCTGACTATACCTGAGAAGTCAAATTAGACTTAAAAGATATCATAAATCTCAAAAAGATATAACTCTTAGGATTATTATACAAAGCAACTGTCTGGGCAAATATTACACTATTGTTTCTTCTGTCCCCCCTCACCCTCCCAGGGGAGGGGACCCTCACTGAATAACTTTTGAAGATGTTTTAAAACTGAATTTAGATTTTTCTTAAAAATTGCAAAACCTCTCATTATGTTTACTTATTGGGAATTTCTCATTTGTACATTAGAAAATCAAGGAAATAAAGACTTTTTAATGGGTGTAAGCCCTAACATTTATGCAATAATCAATGTCTTGATATAAATTTCCTTTTTTGGATTCCATTACATGTAACCTGCTCATACTATATATGAAATAGGGTTATCACTATATCCTGGCCAGTTCTCAAAATATTTATCAAAGAATCATGAATTCTCACAATTGTTTACAAAAATGCTCACTTAAAAAGTTATTTATAACAACAATAACTCCCATATTCAACAATACAATATCGGTTTAAATAATTGCATCCATTTAAAATGCTGAGTTTTTCATTTAGTGCTTACAGAAGATATTCATAGTGTTAAATTATAAAGCTAAAAGGTTTGTGCAGTGTGAATGCTCCTTGTAAAAATTAAGCTTTATTTTTTTTTTACAAAAATCTGAAATATATCCAGATATGTTCATATTAGAGAAAAATACTTTAATATGCTCTGAGTGGCAGGATTATTTACTTTTATGTTTTACCATTTTCTCTACTTTTCCTTAATGAATAGAATCACATTCATTATGATACTAAATTGTTTTATTATACTAAATTGTTTGTTTTCTTTAATCAAAATCCTAATACATGTGATTCAGGAAAATGTCTGTTTTTCTCTGGAGGTTTTCCCATATCCAAAGCAGCCGATCTAAAATATGAAAACAGCTCTTTTTCTTCAGCCCAACAGGGAGAGGATTATGCTTTATCCCTCCTCATATGAGTTAGGGGGTGGAATTCTCATATATGTCTATCTCTGGATCAAGGGTGTAGCAATTGGTCTAGCATTTAATTAACAAAAAATACTTCCCCCTTCTAATCCAATAATTACTTTGGTTGCTACAAAGGGAGTGCTTTTCTCAATCCTCAAGATATAGGAATTTGAGTTTCTCCTTCAAACTTCACAAATTATTACTATAATGTATTTCTTCCCTTTTCCCTACTGGAGTAAAAAGAAAGATCCGCATTGACTACTCAGTTGCAACATCAACTGTCAGTCTAAACCTTTCATTGCAAGAATTCCCTCATACGTTTTCCCTAAAAACATATGATTTCCATCCTTTCAAGTTAGAGCTCAAGCTAGTTGATCAGATGAACTACATTAGCAAAGATTGGCTACACTGGGTCGGCTATCTATGCCCAAACCCTCATTCTTCCTGGGGAGAGAAATCACATTCTATCTACAATAAGATTGTACTTTTTGCACTCCATACTCTCTTCCATTATCAGAAAGATAAGCAAAGGTGAAAAGATGGGGCTGACCCTATCATTTTGATACAGGATCCAATCAGTTTTGAACATTTACTTTAAGTCAGAGAAAGCTCAGTATACCACAATTAACATTTTACTGCTTACATGGCAAAATCTTACTTTTGAAGTGCAAGCTTCTGAATGAAATTATGAGAAATATAACTTAAACAGTTTAATTGAACTCTTTTCCTTTGCTCCTTCCTTCCTAAGCTAAAGCAATTTTCATGTAGATGGGAATATTACAGAGTGTTAAAATACAGTACTCGCTTACTTGTAGTTACTTTTAAGTGTCAAAAATGTACCTAATATGCACTGGAAAAGGGAGAATGTCAAGCATTTCAAAAACTTAACATCAACAAAAATAAAATTTTTATTAAGTCACCAAACTTTAACTCTAAAATTACTGCGATCTCAATCGTCTCTAAGAAAGTGCTGTCAATTTTGTATTGTGGTAAAATATACATAACACCATACAGCAACATTTTAACAACTGCAACTGTAACTCCCCATATGCATCTCTTCAAAATCGAGAAAACTGGGTAAACCATTAAAAAACAGAACAAAAAACCTCCAGTCACCAGCCAGCACTCTTACCTTCTTGGACGCCTCCGGATGCAGGATTTGCCTGACATGAAGCTGTCCATCAGTACACAGACAGAAAGAGGTTCCTACCCCAATATTTAGTTCATTGCTCACTGACTGGTTAAACTGCAAAGAATAAGACACATGATGCAATTGATGCGGGATCTACAAACTCTGCAAAGTGGCCCCACTTGGCGATAACCGGAGAAAATCCAACTGCCTGCGGCGAAAAGGGGGGGGGGGCGGTGCAGACTAGGTTCCCACAAACTGCCTCACTTCCCTCAGGTAGGAGAGCTTTCCAGTCAACCTCCCGGGAGAACTCAGTACATGCATCCGACCATCCGTCCGTCCCCCCTTTCTATTTCTGCGAAAAATCCGAGACTTTTAAATCAGAGGTCTCGTTTCATCAGCAGATTGCCTTCAGATTACATCATTCCCTGGTGTTCCTTTTATTTTTTTATGGTTGGCTGTTCTAGGCTTAAGGAAGATGCCAGTTGGGCAATGTGGGTGGATGGCTATGCAGACCTCTGGAAAGTCGGGTAACACGCTTTCTTGAGACACACCTCGGAAATGATGACTTTCGCCTTTTCTAATGGGCACCTCGCCAGGAGAGCATCGGGCTCCCACCTGTGCACAGAGGCTTAGCCCCGCCTCCCGACTCCCATCAGCTCAGGACCCCGCAGCAGCCGGGGGTTAGGTCACCTCAATTCCAATAGGGGGACCGACTCCCCCTCTTTTCAAAGACCAAGGCCACTCCAGAAGCGATCATGGAGCCGGAACCGAGCCCTTGGGAGTTCAGAAACCTGCACCCACGCGCTGGGGGCGGGCCCTGGGTCTGCACCACAGCGCCCCCTGACCCGGGGCTGAGCCGCAGACCCCAACCCCTGCAGGGCGCGGGGCGCAGGGCCGCCTCGGGTCTGGGCCGCGGGTGGGGGCGCTAGGGTTCCAACTCCGCTCATCACCTGAGGCGCAAAACCCGGCCCAGCCTCCGGCCCGGGACCTGACTCAGGAAGCAACCGGAAAGCCAGCGAGTTCTGGCCCAAGTCCCTGAAGGGTCTGGGAGAAGAGGCACAGCGACCTCGCCCCCCAGGTCCGCCCCGGGCCTCCTCCAAGCTGGCTCCCCAGCCACGCGGCCGAGCGGCCGGGCCACTCCACCCCGGGAACGCGCGGGGACCGCCGGGCGAGGGCGTGGGGGCCGGTGAGGCTGGGCCCGCTGCCCGGGACACCTGGGCGGCTAGGCCGGGGCTTAGACGGGGGGCGGGCGGGGCCCCGGCCGGGGCTGTCACCTGTCGGAGCGCTTGGTCCAGCTGCGGCGCCGAGGACAGGTTTTCGGCGTCGATCTTCGTCTCTTCCTTACACTCCTCCGTCAGCTCCAACTGATCGGGTCTCACCAGGACTTCATGCAACTGCCCCACCTCGGGGGAGAAAGACGCGGGAATCAGTGTCCCCCCTCTTCCATGCGGGGGCCTCTCCCCCCTGCCCCCTCCCGCTCCCGTGCTGGGGCGGCCCGCGCCCCCGGAATCAAAGCTCACGTGTCGCCAGCGACTCCACCGGCGGAGAGGTCGGCGCGGCGCAGCCCGGACCCCACCCCCACCCCCACCCCCACCCCCACTGGGATCGGGTCGGACGCGGGCGCTGGGGCCCGGGGGTTCGGGGGTTGCGCCCGGCTCCGCGGAGCGTCCCGCGCCCGGCCTCCCCACCTGCGCCCGGTCTGGGGGGGTGAGGAGGGGCGGAAACAGCTCCCCGGCTGTTGGCCAACGAATGTGGTTTCCCCCCTGGACTCTCTAGGCCCCAGGTCCCGCCTCACAAGTGAACAAAACGAGGGCACTTGTTTACCGAACCCCACCACCACCGCCGCCACTTCTCCCGCAGACTTCTCGGGGAGGGGGGGGGGCAGACGTTCGGGGGAACCCACCTTCTTGTTGGCCAGATCCACGACTTTCCATAACAGCAGGATCAGCTCCTTCTCATCCGAGCCCAGCTTGGCCCCAGTGGCCCCAGCAGTGATTCCAAAAAGCACCACCAAGTAATCCGGAGACGCCGTCATGACGATGGGTGGGGAGGGGGAGAAGGGGGGTCGGGAGGCGGCGAGGCGGCGCGGGAGTGCGAACGGGGAAACCGGTGCTAGAACCTCTCGTCGAAGAAAAGGAAAGTGCGCCCACCCCCGCCCCCCTCCTCCTCCTCCTCCTCCTCCTCCTCTCGCCGCAGCCGGAGCAAAAGGCGGTAACCAGCCACCCAAGCCGACACCTGGCCAGCGCTCCACACCCTGGGCAGGAAGGGGGGTGGGAGGGAGGGCGCAGCCGACCTGCCCTTTTTGTATTCACTTGCTGGTGCGTCTATGCAAAAAGCCTCGAGCCGGGCTGCACCCCCCCCCCGGGAGGCGCGCGCAATGGCTGAAAGCGTTTCTGTTTTGGGATGTGGCTCTACCTGCCCGCCCCTTCCCCCTCCCCCACGTGGTGCAGGTAAGAGACACCTGGCGGCGCCGGCCTATTGGCTCCTTCAAACCACGACGTGGCAGTGGTGGGGGAGGAGGCCGCCTGGGGAAAAGCAGGAGGAGGGGGCGGGAGACAATGGCTGGATGAATGGAGAGGGGCGGCCGCGAGAGGCGGGGGTGGGGGGCGGCGGGGGAGACACGCAGGGCGGGAAGAGGCTGTGGCCTCCCCGAGGATGGCTGAGGCCTGAAGGGAAAAGGGTGAGGGGGGAAAGGGCGCGGGGTTTGGGGTGCGGGGGTGGTCACTCCTTTGGAGGTAACCGAGAGGTGTAGGGGTTTGGAGAAATGCCTGCCGTGGGCAACGCAGCCGCAGGTTCTAAAGGGTCCAGCGAGGAGGAGGACTGGCGCGGGGAGGCGCCAGGAGGCCAGAGGTGAAGCCCGGGCGCGGGGTACCCGGGGCGCGGCGCGCGGGGAGGGCGCATCGCCGAGGGAGGGACCGCCAACGGCAGCCGGGAGGTGGCGGGGCCATGCCAGGCCCCGGAAAAGCCGCGCCCAAGCCCTGCACACCTTTCCGTGCAAACAGCGGGGACCCGCGGCCCGTCCCCTCCAGCTGGAGGCGGGCGCCGGCTCCTCCGAACCGCAAGGTGCTGCCCACCTTCGGGAGGGGGAGCGCCGCGCGCGCGGGGCCGAGCTGCCGGCCCGGGTGGCCCGCCTCCGAGTTACGCTCCAAGCAGCAGCCGCCGCGCGCCGGGCAGCAGAGGGTCCCCCGGGAGGACACACAGGCACAATGGACCCCGCAGCCTCTTCTCTCGGCTCCGCCCGTCCTTGCCACGTCCTGTTAGGCTCCGGCCGCCTGCTCCAGGCTGAAACCTCCCGCGGGGCAGGGGCCCACTTCCCTCATTAGCCCCGTGTCCTCCATAAGATGCAGCCGCCGGGAGGACCGGGGCGCCGGCCTCTCCCTCGGACCCCGCGCCCATACCTCGGCCTGCGTCCCCGCGGGGACCGCCTGGGCCGGGTTCCCCCGCGCCGCCCCTGCACCAGCGCGGCGCGCCCCCCGCCGCGTCGGGCGGCCATGCGGGGGGTCCTGTTGACATTTTGGAGAGGAAAGCGCTGGCGGTGAAGTTTCCTCGA
>PVJC01026635.1:0-23713 GCA_004026665.1 Murina feae
CTTAACTTTGTTACCAAATAAAATCTATTTGAAAACTACTGATACTGAACTCCACCCTCAGGCTCATCTAAAAAGCTCTGTACTGGTTTACTTTTAAGGAAAAATATTTGGTGAAGGCCAAGTCACCCTGCTGGGAGGAATTGGGACAATAGGCACCCTTGGCAGGCTGCGCAGTAATGAATTGGTTCCTAAGGAAATGAAATTGTTACTGTTCATTTTTGTCATTTACAATTGATTCATGTTCTGCATCTGGCATTTTAATCTTAGCATTTGAGAGCCATTCCATCTTTCTCAGGGACATGGGAATTAGTCAAAGACAGTTAAAGACGACAAGTATTGAGTGCACCATCATTAAGAGGAGTCTGATTAGAGAAGTTTCTTTCCAGGCCTTTGGAATTGTTATTTGACAATATCCTGTTTGGTACTGAAAGGCATTTGTTTAGCTAGAAAAGTAAGAGAATGTGAAAATAGTGCCATTTTAAATCCTTTACTTAAGAACATAATCTTATGTGCTCGTGCGTTATCTATTGAAAGTGTAACAGAGAGCAACGTTTCACTAATAATACTTCCAAATGTCATAGATGCTTTTATTAACTTTAAAATTTGCATCATTTTGTTTTTGAAATGATTTATTGGAATTATTTGTTTGAATTTCTCTTACCAATTGCTGTCTTATTTTCTTATCATGAACATGAAAAAAAATTCAAACAAGCTTTGGTTTCAACCTGAATTTATTGAGGGTGTCTTCCCATGTGTTCTTTGTGCAAATTGTAAAACTAAAATATAATTATAGCTATTAAAAATAAATAAAATCATCATTTTCAAAACGTTGAACATTTACTAGTTTTCTGAATGGGTTAAATGCTCTTTTTCCACCTTGGGCAAAACAAGTGAACCTGAGGAGTTCTAATGTTCAAATGAAATGACGTAACTGGGTGTTCAATAATGAAAAAGAAATCCTTCTGCAGCTTTTCACAGAGATGATCCTCAGCGGCGGTGAGAACAACTCGGCCCCTGCCATCCTACTCCTCAGGCACAGAACCCCTCCTGGCCATCTGCAAGCTATGTTAAGTGAACAATAAGAATTTTTTATAGTTTTTATTAATTTTTAGAGGGCGAGAGAGGGAGAGAGGGAAAGAGAGAGAGAGAGATATACTCTAACCACCTGGGGCCTAAATGACAGGAAATTTGGAAAAATGGCCACAGAAACACTCATGAGCGGAAGAGGACCAGTGTTTTTCAATAGACTCCCGATGTGGCCTATCCCTATCTCTACCTCAAGCAACACGGTAGCCCTTAATTTCCATTTCCCAAAAAATGAAGAGATGCATAGGCTTAACTGTAAAAGCTGTCATATTGACACAATTTAAGGTAGACGATGATTCAAATTCTCTCATGTAAAAAAAGGAGATTAAAATATGCAGTCCCTGAAGTCCCTCTGAACTCTAAAATATATAAATCATTGTAGTACACTATGATATTCTGTGGGGCTCCCAGAGATGTCCTACCTCCTCCACACATAGTGCCTTTCCTTTTTCTTCCCATCCTTTCTGCATAGACTTAGTGGTTCTTTAATATAGATCTCTGCCATCATTTTGGGTAACATGTAGGATGGGTAAAAATGAATAGAGAATATTCAGTAGTTTATTTTAGGGTCCACAGTAATTTATATACTAGAAATTAGAAAATCTAATGGTGACAGTTATGTATAAACTAAGGGCTCAGTGCACGAATTTGTGCACCTTGAAAAAAACTGTGGGCTGCAAGGCTGCAGTGGGTACAGGCGCAGATCTTGGCCCATCCTCTGCATCTTCACCTGGCCCTTCCCACCATGGCCTCCGGTCCCCTGTCTGCTGGCAGCCCCACTCCCACCGCTGCCGCTCCCAAGCACTGATGGTGCCAGCCCCACTTGCACCCACTGACAGTATGGGGCGATTGGGGCTGTGCCAGCAGCAGGTATGAGCGGCAGCTGCTGCCCGATTGCCCCTCAGGAGCAGGGGGAAGTGGAGAATCCTTCAGGGATAATCAAGGCCAGCAGCTGCCACTTGCACCCACTGACCCGAGTGATGAGACCGACGGCAGGCATCAGTAGCAGATGCGAGCAATGGCCCTGGTGCCGGCTGTGGGTGCAAGCGGGGTTGGCGCTGGCAGTGGGTATGAGCGAGGTCGGTGCCAGCTGCAGGTGCGAGTACCAGGTGGGACCACAGCACAGGGGAGCAAAGAATTTTCAGTAACCACCAGAGGTTCACCCCAATGGCAGTGACTGGCACCCTGCTCACCTGCTCCACCATCCCGCCACAGCTGATGCCCGCCATGCTGTTCACTCTGCCACCTGCTACAGACACCCACCATGTTCTGCGCATACCCCCTGGTGGTCAGTGCACATCATAGCGACCGGGTGTTCAGTTGCTTGGTTGTTCCGACATTTGGTCTATTTGCATATTAGCCTTTTATTATATAGGATGGATCCAAAGCGCCGAAGTTTTTTTAAAAAGCAGTAGTTTGGATCTTTACATTTATTTCCTTTCTAATTTCAGTGCCAGAACTACAAATGAGTGATTTCTCGTTGATCCCCCTCCTTTTGCACCCCTGTGCTGACCCTGGAGCATGTACTCTATCTTCACCCCTGTTTAGGCTTCTCTCAGCCGTACTTTGACTGTAAAACCTGACCGCCTCCTATCTGTCCCTAGGCTTCCCAAGGTGCTAATAAGCTAGTCAAGTAAACTGTATTATTCCCAAGGGCCTATATCTGTGAACAGCTATAAATGTGTATTTCAACAATAGATATTTACATATTAACTCTTTAACACTGAAAAACTTCAGCCCATATAAAAGGAAAAATAGTTTGATGATCTCTATATAAGGGTAACTGTGACTAAACTAAATCTGCACAAATGATAAGTTAAGATGCTGACTTCTTTAGTTTAGTGAATATTTCAGTTAATTCATTTAATAAACATTCATATAGCCCATGTTATGTCAAACAATGCCTCAGCGCTAAAGATATTGGCTTGAACAAAACAGGCAAAAATCTAGTAAAGGTAACAGACAGTAAACAAGATATATATTAACTGACAATCAACTGCTAAACTACTATATAACATACTATGTAGAAGCTACATATGTTGGACAATAAGTGGGAGATAAATTGGGACATTTGCAATTTGTACAACTAACATTTAAAAGTAAAAGTGACACACTCATTTCGTTCTATTTTCCCCATGTAACATTACTGGAAGCAGAGCAAGAAGAACAAAATGTTGGCAGTTTATCTTTAGATGTTTAAGAAACACATCGCCATGCTTTGGCGACACTGATTGATTAATTCTATAGTTATTCAGCACCTACGACCCATCAGGTTCTGTGCTTGACTTGAATTACGGATACATGGGTGAATAATACGCATCCTAATCCTCAAAGGAAACTCATACTGTTATACCTTTAAAAGCCGTTAATAAATCTCATTATGGCATTACCTTCAGCAACTAGAGACTTTTGATTTCTTAATCAGCGTGGTGGTTTTAAGACATGTCCGTGAGTTCTTTAATGCTATTCCCCTCAAGAGGTGTAGCTGAACTGCATCCCAATTGCGTGTGGATCAGACCTAGCGACGCACGTCTAATGAACAGGACAAGGTGAATATGTGTGGTACAAGTTTAGACAGTGGTACCAGGTGAATACCAGGTACGTGTGGTACAACAATTGGAGGCACGCAGCTTGCTGCTGGCCTTCCTGCTCTCTGTGAGGTCACTTGCTCCTTGGAAGCCAGCTGTCATGCTGTGAGGACACTCACACCAAGATGAGAAACTGAGGCCTCCTGCAGACAGCCATGTGAGTGAGCCAACTTGGCTGCAGACCCTCCAGCCCTAGCCAAGCTCTCACATGTCTCTGGCCCCTGCTGATAGCTTGACTGGTGCCTCCGCAGAGATCCTGAGTCAGGACCAACCAACTAAGCTCCTCCAGGATACTTATTTTCAGGACCTGAGTCAACATAATAAATGTTTTTTGTTTTGAAGCTGCACAATTTGGAGATAACTTGTTATACAGCAATAAATAACAAATTAGTCACATTTTTGGAAAGTAGAGAAGGCAGAGGATTCCAGGAAATGCAATCAGTGTGCATGTTTGTGTGTATATGTGAGTGTTGTGTGTGTATGGGTATGTGTGTGTGTGTGTGGAAGAGTCACATAAATACCAATCATAGATATGAAGAGAGAGCAAAAGCATGCTTGAGAGAGAAACAGAGACAGAGAGAGCATGAAGAACCTCTGCAATATGCATTTATTTTCTTTTCAGATTTTCCCTTGAATTTACAATCATTATTCTGTAGCAATATATCCCAAAGTTGCCAAATTGCTACATAGAGTCTAAAGATACGTTTTGAGGAGCCACAACATTATGTGAAAGTTCAATGAAGCCTTGCACTAAGTATTGTCTTCAGGAGGGCCTCTGAAGAAGAGTCGATATCTTGAAGGGAAGGGAAATTGAGCAAATTTACAGGAATCCATTTATCAGTTGAACTGGGAACACGTGGTCAGCAGAGGGTGAAGCACACTGGACACACATCACAGCCCTGGGAAGGAGAAGGGAACTGCACTTTTGAATGAGATAGTAGCCAAGGAGGAGTAGCTCCCTTGAGTAACTCCAGTGCTGGGGTTAGAGAAGGGGATGAAAAATAAAGGGCAAAAAGAAGGGCCAGGAGCAACACCGCAGGGATATTGCCATCATGTGCTGTCACTCATACATTATGAGTGAACAATGTGACTACTCCAAACAAAGGAAGGCTACTTCACGAGAGGTTTTCAGATGGGTCAGATATTTATCAAATTTTATGCTTAAAATCATTTATAACTAGAACAGGAAAATAAGCAGCATTCTGATTTGTTCAATATTTTAGGCAAGTGATAAAGTAAACCCATTTCCAGTAAGTCCAAATTACCTTTATGGTCTATTTGCTTAGATAAGCAGAAATTACTAATTATGTTATAAATTGCAAGAACCTGCTTTGCTAACAAAAAGTATGAAATATTTAATTTCTCAACAAGATAGACTAAATGGGGTTGAAAATTTGCTACTTATCTACCATAACTGTCAGGAAACACTTAAATTATTTTTATCCTTATCAAAGAAAGGATACAAAGATGGGAACTATTATCAACATAAAATGAAGCCAAATTAGGAAATTTAGAAACACCCTCATACAACTTCTTAAATTTAAATACAGAAAGAATGGCTGAAACTGAAAACTTGTTTTTTTCTGAGTGTCAAGAGAGGGAAGGGACACAGTAAGCCAGTGGTCAGAGGGTGGTGTTAAAAGCAAAACAATTTTTTCTCCTTGGGAATTTTAATTCTGGTTTGTAACTGGTTAAATAAAAATAATATAAATATATTATAAATAGAAATCAATAAATAATTCAGTGCCTCTGCTAAATCTAAAATACCCTTAGCTTTGCAGAAAATTGAAATAAGTTAGCACATATTTTCTGTTTGTTTCTTTAAGAGTACAGGCTCAACTTGTTATTTACAAATCTATTCAAAATTTCCAAAGCTTTGGAATTGAAAAGCATAGGTGTGCATTGAAACAGCTACTGAAGGAACAGCAAACAAAACTTATTTTAAAGACTGAAATGGAAAATATTTTGCAATTTCCATTTGATGGCTTTGCTGTCATAATGTGTCATAAATGTGACATTTAAAAATATTTTTTTATTATAAAGTGTTTAATTAAGTCACAAAAGTATAAATTAAACTCCTATGATGGAGTGTGAGGCTTTCCATTTCACATATTCACCATGACTTCTACTTTTTACTTAAGTTTTCCAAAATATTCTTGCATGAAATAAGTTCCAAAGTACTTCATTTATCTGACTTTAGGCCAAAATCCCTCACATATGGGGATCCTGAGAGATAGATGACTACTCCCTTTCCAGCTGTATAACTTTTCAGCCATGGACACAGTGCAGATTTGTGTTTCTTAGGTAATAGTTTTGCCTAATTATTCTCCATATATTTAAATAGCGTATGTCTCCGAAGTGAGGACATGAAGACTGAAGAATGGAAATCCGAAGTGAATGACTCGTTTTATCCTCTGCGGCATCATTTCACTGCAGTCTGTTCCCTGTGCTGAGCCCCATGGTACTCATACGAATTCACCTTTCAATCATCTGTGCGGGTTAATGACACTGAGTAATAGCACATTAGCAGAGTGCCATTCCAGACACCAGCCAGGCATGCCAAACAGATAATCTGACAATCGTTTCTGATTCATTTTCCACGAACAGAAACACTGTTCAGGCTTATTAACTAGCAAATCTGCATAAGGCACAGCATAGAGCACAGAACCTCCATTAAAAGTAGCAATCTATCTCATTAATGTAATTTACAAGGATATTTGGGCCATTCTATTGTTGTAAAATCTATAAAAAACAAAACTAAAAAAACACAGGCTCCTGTTCAACAAAGCTGTGCTTTATTTGTAGCAAGTTCTTATCATGTCCCTTATGCTTCACTGAAATAAAAAGATCATTGATTTGTTAGTAACAAAACTGTTATTCAAGTATCTTATATTTGCTGCCAATAGCACAGAGAATTTAGAATAAATTATTTTATTCTGAAATTTAATCTGATGATAGATGAAGCCGATGTTAATTAATGCCAAGTCCTCTTCTTTTGTGTTTTGACTTTCTACTCACAAATTGCCTTAAAATTTACCCTTGGGAGCAAATTCCATTTAAAATTCATCTATCTTTAACAATGGTTTAATTTCCTTTCATGTTTCCCTGATGCAAGTTAGCTTTATATTAAATTGAGGTGACCTGTTCTTAAGTATTCATTTTCAAAAAAGCTATCGAAAGATAATTCTTGTTAGAGAGTGTCACATACAGGCAGATTTTCAAAAATAGTGCTCAATGCTGAAATTACTCAAGATGGATTAAGATCTCTAGTAGTCTGTGGCATATTCCATGTCTAATATCACTTGCATTGAAAAATTCTACATGAGGGAGACAGTAGCCATGAATGACTTAATTAAGTAAGAGTAAGGTTAGCATAGAGCCTTGAAATAGCAGAATTCTGCAAGGAAAATGTTTGTCAGGATAATAGTTCCCACCTGACAATCTGTTTCTTCTCAAGGTCCAACTACCTGACAGAGATCACAGGGTTTTCCAACCCTGGTAGGCAACAATCACAAAACACATTTCCCCCTCAGCCTTCAATTTTCCCCGTTGAAGAGAGTGATATTTCATATAATCAAATTCCTTACTTATATCACCTAAACTGTCAGTGATAAATTCTTCCTTCAATGGCTTTGTACTTGATATTTTCCTTTCATCAGAAAACATTAGTGTCATTATTTTCCCCACTTTGTTTATATGGCAGAAAAATGTGCTTGAATTTCTCAGGGTTGATTTGTCTTGTGACTGGCCTTGTGCCACAAACTCTAGATAGACAGACAGACAGACAGACAGATAGATCTATTAGGTAGATCTATTAGATGACTAGTAAACCTCTATGGTCAGAATTAATTTGTTATAAAATCAAGTTTTTTGTTTTAATTCTCTGTAGGTCTCATTTGCTTTATTTGCCTTTTCATTTTAATTAACATCAAAATACTTCAAAGCTATATAAAGCTAGAAGTTATGTAGAATAAAATACATTTTGCATGATCGCAGCAATTAAGATAAGCGTCCCTTTAAAGTCACAAAAGGATTTTAAAATTCAGTTCTCCTATGCTAAATGGCTACCCACCTGAGACCTTGGAACTTACTGTTAACCATCTGTGTCAGCATTTCCTATCTCTTAGAAATTTTTTTTTTTAAGAATTTATTGCTTGACTCTGAATCAAAACTATGTCCAGCTTCTTCATTCCCTAAATAGGCAGCAAGATCACTGATGGTAACAAAACTTTCCCCATGACCTTTTTCAGAGGAATAAAGCGTTTGTGAATGTCCATATAATTATGCCACGCACAACATTTCTAGTCAGATAAGCAAATACTTCTGAATGAAAACCATGTGATGCATTGTAATAACTGAATGTGGCTCAATTTATTCATCTTTATTAATATTCATTACTTAAGTCAGTTTGTCTAACTTTTTACTTCAAACATATCATTTGATCTGAGTCCATTTCTTGGCCTTCCTTTTTAAACACATCCTTTCTAGAATTAAGAGAACTTCCCTCCGGGCTCATTGCAGATTGCTTTGGTAATGAGCCCTATTTTCAGCTGTTAGTCATGCTCCTTTTCTTCAGATCTCTGATACACGGATTAGCTTCTCAGTAAATATTTCTGTGTGAAAGCAGTTGGTCTCCAGTCTTTGTAAAGTCTTAAAAAGCCTGGCATCCACCATCTCTGCAGGGTACTTTGCAATTGTCAAAAGAATGCCAGAGTTTGGGGATGAAAGACAGTGAGCTATTTTCTTTACCCCAGAAGATTACAGGTAAAACATTGCACAAATTACATAAAATCTCACAGAACCAAATGGAAAATAATACAACTTTTCCAAACTGCGGTGTCCATTAATTTTGTCTGAGAACATTTCCTTTATTACCTTTTCTGAATTTAAAATCATGAAAACTATTTTTTGATATAGTTTCTGAAATGCAATTTTTTCATATGCTGCTAAAAGTCATATATCTCACATTAACCAATATACAAAAGAGGGGGAAAAAAAACTAGTAAAAAATCCAATGCAAAACAAAATCCAATCCAATTGCATAGGTTGAAAGCAGCTAATGTAAATGAGCAGGGCGCAGACCGAAGAACCAGACCCAAGTTCCAAATGATCGGTGCTTCCTCGCAGTGGGAGGCTGGGCAAGTTTCTCTCATCCTCTTTCATAAAATGAGAGTGAGATTTGTCATGAAGATTTAGCAACAGCTTCTTTATCCTTTGCTTTACATGTATTAATTAACTTGTGTCTCATGACACCAGTTAAGTGCCCAATAAAAGCCAACTATCATTTGTTACTAAATTGGGAACCGAAAACTCATGTGCATGAAAACAATTCCCGCTTCATTTTAGTTTGGGATGACATTTTGTACAGATCAGATCAAGTCAGTGTGATCATGTACATGGTTACTGTTCTGCCAGAGTTCCAGTTTATAAAAAAACAACAACAGTATTGCTTTGAAGAGGAGAAAGATATACAACTATTATTAATAAAAATGATAGTTGTTTAATATTAAATGATGCATATCAGAGCAGTGAGAAATGTTCTATACTATTCTTGATTAAATCTTCTTAACTCCCTATTTTTACTCCTACTTTCAAAATAAGAAAACCAGGGTTGATAGACATTAAGTAACTCTTTATGGTCACCCAGGGTTGTTTCACCCAGGTCTGCCTGCCTCCAGAGCGTGTGCTCTTTTCCTCAGCCAAGCATGGGGAAAAGTGATCCGTGCAAATCAGGTAGTCTCTTTCTGGGACCAATAGTAATCATCTCAGGTAGAAACTGTAGTTTAACTTTAACCCTGCTCTTTGGCTTCTGAATTATACAAAGCATCCCATTCGATTGAATACCCTATTGATTGTAACGTGAATACCCCATTGGTTGTGGTCATACTGGTTTTAGAAAGCACATTCTCCTGTACCTGGAAACAGGACAGCACAATTACCCTAAATTACCTCAGTGGCCACAGATAACGTGTTCCGGCTGACTCAGTGGTCCCAGCACCAGGACAGCACAATTACTCTAAATTGCCTCAATGGTTCCAGATAAGGTGTTCCCATCAACTCAGTGGTCCCAAGACCCATGGCTCTAGGTAATGTGTTTCCCTTGATTCAGTGATCCAGAGACCCAAAACTATAATTTAACTAACACGCTCAATTTTGCTTCTGTAAACTGCTTTTTGCAAACCAGTTTCCTCGTTCCAAACTCTGGGATGTAATCAATACCACTGTGATTTTTGCCTATATATATCTGGTGTTGGGGCTGGGTAAGGACTGCGAGATTAGGGAGCAAAATGCCCCCTTGTAGTCCTGGATTTGCAATAAATGTGACTCCTAATTAGACTTCGGGAGGCGTCCTTATGTGATTCTCGGGGTACATTACAACAATAGTAGCACCTAATATATATGTTAATATGCAAATTAATAAGGTGATAAAGTAAAAACAGTGCATGGCACATAGTGCTCAACAGATTTTAACTATTATTATTGTTGACTCTATTGTGATTATTACTAGACTTTTTAGCTCAAAGCTACCACTCCCCAAACCCAATACTGAGTCCTAACCCTTTGTTCAGTCTCTACACCATGCCCTCTCGATTTGGCAACCTCTTCTACATTTTAGCTTTTTTATTTTCAAGCTCTTTCCACCGCCCCATTCCTTCTGGATAGCATCTCTTCCCTAGTCATTCTTGCTAATGAGGCTGTGCCTTCTAAGTGCCTCTGTAGTCAACCTTCCGGACTCACAGGACAAGAGTAAGAGACTGTCCTGCTCATTTCTATCACTTTCCCAAGATCTCCCACCAGCCTGTCCTCTTTTGACACCTGTAGTACCTGACAAGTACTTCCCGTAATCAGCGAGTGACACCCTTCCACATCTTTCAATGCTTCAGGACTCTTCCTAGTCACCATATAGCCGTTCTGACATCTTTAGAGACAGCAGTGTTGACAGTGACAACCTGTCAAGTATGTTTTGGGTGGTTGCTTCTATTCCACGCCATTGTTGTGAATTAAACTGATGTGTACACTTCCCACAAGCCATTCAGGTGGCTTAAATTGGTACAAGTGACTTTTCTTTATGTGATCTGCACTTTTTTTTAATTTAATTCTATTAATAATAGACACAATAGTCTACTATGGACAGAATCTGGGGTCAAAAATTTATGCATATATTCATAAGCGGTTTATTAGAGACCCAAGAGTATGAATGTATTTTTTCACCCATAAGCCCTACTCCCCCACAGAAATGTAATTTACTTGTCATGGGTGTGATAGTTAATTTTACTAGTATGTGTCTACTTGATTGGGCAAAGGAGTGCCCACATATATGGTTAAACATTATTTTAAGTACCTCTGTGAGTGTGAGTGTGTTTCTGGATAAGATTAACATGTAAATCAGTAGGCTGAATAAAGCAGCTTGCCCTCCCCAATGTGGGTGGGCCTATTCAACCCTTTGAAGGCCTGAACAGAACAAAAAGGCTAAGGGGGAATTTGTTTTCTCTCCCTGTCTTCAAGCTGGGACATGGGTCTTTTCCTGCCTCTACACTCAGACGTGAACTGGAGCTTACCCTATTAACTCTCAAGCATTCAGAGTCAGAATGGAACTTCACCATCAGCGTTCCTGGGTCTCCAGTTTGTTGATTGCAGATTGTGGGACTTCTCAGCCTCCATAATCATCACATGACCCAATTCCTTATAATAATAATAATAATAATAATAATAATAATAATTATATATATATATATATATATATGGTTTATTTAAAGAACTCTGACATAAAATGGGGCTTCAATTTATTACTTCTGAAATACTTCGTACTTTAAGAAATTATTGCCTAAAAATACTAGTTGTCATGTCCTCAGAAATGAGCAATAAATGGTACCATTTGCACGTATATATGATGGAAAGTGGCTGAGAATTTTCTCAAAAACCACCCTCTGTCTTTTTTCTGCCATTGTACATAGCTTGCTTGTCTTGCCTCAGATAAAAATAAAGGGCAGGGGGGCGGGGGGGGGATGTTGAGATAACCACAATGCCACAATGGAACTCACTGGAACAGCAGCAGGGAGTTTCAGCAGTTCCCACAAGCCAGTCCTTTATTAGCACCAGCCCATCACTACCTTGTTTTCAGGACCTCCTGCTAATAGTAAATGCCTTGGTTTTGGTTCTGGTTTGTTAGACTGCCTGTCCACTGGCAAAGAACTCAAGTTCCATTCAGGCATAATAAATCATCAGTCTCACACTAGCAAGTAATTCACCCAGACTCCCTTCTGTCTTCCCCTTTTTGACTGTTTATCTCCTGTCAAGTGAACTAAAAAGGGTAATCACATTCATCGTTTTGCAAATATTAAAGTCACATCAGCACTTTTCACATTATCTTTAACTCTTTCTCCTTATTTAAAAAATACTCACTCCTAACTCTACCAATATAAATTTTGCATATGTATAAAAATGTGTATTTCTCTCTGGCCATTCTGTTGGCTAGAAATCTTAAACATAATTATAAATTTAAGTTGGTAGAACATGACTTTAGTATAAAAAAAATCATCCTGATTAGATTTCTCACTTTAACAATCAGATAGTCTCACTGTAAGAATGAATAAAATAAAGCTGTGTAACAGTTCCATGCATTGTTCTATAGCCTATTATTAATTCAATTGGGCTCAGAAGGCACTTTAACAATCACCCCAAATCAGGCCTCTACTTAACCTGCAGGGTTCCCTCTCATTGACACACTATCTCAATAGAATAAATGTACCCCAGGTTTGGCTGTGACACCTCATCTTTATGGTTTTCCATCTGGATCCCTTTAAGCATGGAGCAAGCCCTTGTAATTTTAGTCATACTCTTCGAAACGGGGGGAAAAATGAAAAGAAAAACAACTAAAAAAACAAAAACGTGGTTGTTAAAGAATAGTGTATGAGAAACAAGTTAACCGTACAGAGGAAATGAAATTCTCAATACAGTTATTAGGACATCCCACTCATTCATTCATTCATTCATTCACTCACTCATTCACTCATTCATATTCTGACTGATGTCAGGTACCATTCTAGGCGTTGGGGTTAGAATGATGAGCCAAATGGAATCCTTGCCCTTTTGTAGCTGATATTGTGGTAGGAAGAGACAACAAACAGACAAAACCAATCACCAGGCATGTTTATCAGCACGTCAAAGAGTGGTGAGCGGTATGAAGAAAAATAAAACGAGAGCAGGTCGCGAACAAGAGCCTCTCCCATGAGGAAGACGAACGGAAGTGAGGGCTCTGTAGGCAGCTTTGTGGGGCATAGTAGGGACACGGGTTTTCCTTCTGAGTGAAACCGGGAGACATTGAGTGATTCCCAGCAGAGTGACATGATCTGACACACAGAAATGATCTCGGGTGCTGTGTTGGGACTGTCCTGTGGCAAGGAAGGGTTTGAATCTCTGATATTAGTGTGAGAGGCATGAGTGCTCAGCAGTTTCCTGTTCTCTTTCTCTGCCGGGGTGTGTAAGAGGGAACATGGCCGGCCCCTCAACAGCTAAGCTCGGTGTTGGACAGTGACCCGTGAGCAGCAGTGAGGTGTGTCACTTCTTAGCTTAGGCTTCCAGATTCTCCAGTGTCTTTTTTCCCTTATTGCTTCAGCTGGTGACACTATGAAGAGCACAGCCTCTGTCAGCCTGGATCCCTGAGGGACTGTAATAAGCTCCCCGCAGCCCCTTAATCTTGCCAAAATAAAAGCAGGCATTTTCTGAATTTGGGGGTGTTAAGTCTCTGAGGGTTGGAGCTGGGACGTCATTGTTGCAGAAGCACAGTCTGTTCCGATGAAATCGACTAGTCAGGAGGCTATTACAATTCAGTCTAACAGTGGCAGCAGGTTGGATCAACATGACAAGAGTGGAGATAAGAGTCCAGATAAAATTTGAAGGTAAAACCAAACCATTTGACAAATTTTTGCTATCTTTAGAATTCTTTTAACCTGAAAATGGTTTCTAAACCTGTGTCCTTGGTTCTAAAATGTTTGACAAGTGACAAATATAACCCATCCAAGCAAGCATATATACTTTCTTTGGACTGGTATTACATATTTCTCTAAGTGGTCCAAAAACAAACATCATGGTGAATATCTGACATTTATATTTTGTCTTCTTTTCTTTAGTATGATCATATATTTTGAAAAATACATAAATTTCTATTTAATAGCACATCTTATATTGTTAATTATATATTCTGGCAACAATTTTCCATAAGAAAACATACTTGGTGAGATGAAAGTAGTTTTACAATTGTGAGCATGAGAGACATAGAGTTTATTCTTGTATTATTATTTATTAATTGTTATATAATTTTCCATATGAACAGCTGTAAACCTACTTTTGCCCTACCCTGTATACTAAAGAAACCACACCAAAACAATGCCCTAAACTGCATTGGGTAGATACCTCAAGCTAAGACATAATATAACAATGTATATTATTGTCTATAACTAGAGGCCCGGTGCATGAAATTCATGCACGGAGTGGAGTTGGGGGGTGGTGGTGGTGTCCCTCAGACCAACCTGCACCCTTTCCAATCTGGGACCCCTTGAGGGATGTCCGACTGCCCTAAATGGGCAGTCAGACATCCCTTTCACAATCCAGGACTGCTGGCTCAAACCTCTCACCTGCTGATTGCCCCTAACCACTCCCCTGCAAGGATGGTCCCCACCTGTCCTCCCCTGCAGGCCTAGGTCCCTCCCAACCACCCTCCGCTTCAGGCCTGGGACCCCCCCCCCCCGCAACTGCCCTCCCCTACAAGCCTGGGTCCCTCACAAGTGCCCTCCCCTGTAGGCCTGGGTCCCACCCCAACTGTCCTCCCCTGCAAACTTGGGACCCTCCCAACTGCCCTCCTCTGCCAGCCTGGTTCCTCCCAACTTCCTTCCTCTTCCAGCCTGGTCCCCTCCAACGGACCTCCCTTGCAGGCCTGGGTTCTCCCCTACTGTCCTCCCCTGCAGGCTTGGGTTCCCCCCAACTGCCCTCCCTTGCTGGACATCTTGTGGTGGCCATCTTTGAGCACATGGGGGAAGCCATCTTGTGATGGTCAATTTGTATATTACTTTTTTATTAGATATGATAATAAAAGTGTACTATGCCATTTAGACCAGACGTCCTTCTGGATTTCCTTCTGGATGAACTTCCAGATGAAACTGGGGCTGTGAGGGAAGCCCAGGTCCTGGGTGCTGGAGGTAAGCCAGTGCCCGCAGCCAGGGGAAGGAAGGCTTACTCTTACATGAATTTCATGCATTGGGCATCCAGTAGTGATATAAATGAGTGTCCTTAAAATTTTGCCTGAAATTAAATAACATAAGCTATTTACTTAGCAAACACATAATAAGGAAACAATGATGTGGTGAGAACCTGTGCTTTGCATCATGATTAAATACAGAAATCATTGACTTTTCTGAAATCAGTGCCTACAACACAATGTGTAAGAACCTTATGTGGTCACAAAGTGAATTAACAGAGTCCTAATATTGTATAATATAGCCTACAGCCTCACAAATCAGTGAAATATTTCTTATTTGCTCTATGCATTTCACAACATAAGTACTTGGAAACTGAATGATTATCATACTGATGACTACAATAATGATCTAAATTAAAACAGGCAATATATGCAATAGATCTTGATTCTTTTATTTTTAAAATGGAAGGGAAAAAGATGTTTTCATCAAAGCGTGTCATTTATTCTAACTTATATTTTGACACTTAAATCTCAGCTATGGTTTTAAAAGGGTCAAGACTTTCAGGTAGGGCTCTGTAAACTGCATTTCTGCTCTACCCACATGACCACTTCTAAGAGTAATACTAGTAACAGAATAACCACAGGTTCAATCATGCCTGTAATTATAAAATCTCCCAACACCTTTTCCATTAAGGTTATTGTGATAGTTAAAAAGCATGTTTGATGACATCATATGCTATTATAAATTTATATTGGACATAAGATCTAAACATTTTTTTTTCTAAAAATATCAAGTTACTTAAGGGTAACCTTTTGCTGAAATAGTGTTGTCTGATTTAATTAGCTTTGATTTAAAAAAAACATTATCAGGCTTACCTTTTCAGTTTCTGATTTGTTCAAATTCAAAATGTCAAATATACATAATAGAAAAGAAAATGTATAATTTTATAATTTATGACCATTACAGAAGTGTGTTTTTTGTTTTGTGTTTTTACTTTAACCTTGGTGTACAATATGTTTCTTAAAATAGTATCTACTCACCACTGACAACATCCCTTTCGTTGTAAGCATCATTTTCTAGGCTATTATTTCCTAACCTGTAAGACGCAGGCCTTCACCTGCATATTCTTTGACTCCAAATGTATAATTATAAGATGTATAATTATAAAATGTTTAATTTTTATAACTTATAACCATTACAGAAGTTTTTATTATTTTAACCGTAGTGTACATGTTCCTGAAAATATTACAACCCCCTGACAATATCGCCTTTGTCTTTGACTACGTGGAAGCGTCTTTCTCCCTTTTAAGTAAGTAAAAGATTTGATTGGGGATCCTTTTTGTTTGGCACACTACTTTTTACTTAATACTGAAAAGTATGTGCCTGTTACATACACAAATGAAGGAATGAATAGCCATCTCTAATACCTTAATGCAAGTTTTTATTAAACGACTGAGGTAGCATATTTTCTAAGACTCCATAAATATTTATTCCTATTTTAAAATATGCCCATAAATCTCTAGCACATATTTTGCCACAACAGATACAAAAAGAAAATGCTATATAAACACTAAATTCTTGGTACACTTTTAAATATTCAAACATAAAATCACTCAGAGTAAAACATTGCTTTTTGTCTAATTTATTCTATTTAGACAAAGAAACCAGGCTGGTTAAATTTATGGGATGGTTAAAAGTGCTAGTCCTGACTTACACTCTGATAAATACTTAACATGCCACCAAAATTTGGCATGTAATGAAACGTTTTTCATTTTCAGAAAGAAACTACAAACGTAAAGTGATATATTAGAGAACTGCTTCCTACCACATCCTCGTTATTTTAAATGGAATCTAAATTTGGGGTTTAAATTAGGAGAATACATGCAGCATAATTTAGAACAGGAAGTTTCCCTGGTAACCGTATATAAGTTGGCAAGCAGCACAAGAAACTATAGCCTTAGGTTCTTGTAAAGAAATAGGAAGTATACTTTATGACCTTGAATTCATTGCTGGTTAACTGCTTCCTCCTAGACATTATAATTTTTGGTATGTCTTTTTCATTTAATTCAATTGCTTACAAGTAGATGGAAGAAAAACTTAGTAAGTCCCACCCTGTTATCGTCAACATTTTTCATATTAGGATTAACAATGGTGACAACCTTTCTTCTTCTTTGTGGTTAATACACTTGTCCAATCAATAAAGCAAACTTCAGTCTCCTCCAGTCAAACTGCAGTGAGCTCAAATGACTTTTTAAACCCTCCGTTCTGAAAATGTTCTGGAAATAACCACTAGGTTAATGGAAGAAATATTTATGTCAAACATTTCCTTACTGAAATTTCTGTAAACATAAATCTAGAACCTTGAAAAATAATGTAATACCGAATGCAGTACCGCTATTATTCATATGATTTGTATTATAGTAACAGTTAAACACAAATACAATGTTCTAAAGAGAATTTTGCATTAACTGACTTGATGTAAATGCAAAGGAAAAAAAAAACAGACGAATTATTCTATGTACACTTCCTAACCACAATAGTCCATTTCTTTCTAGTTTTGTTTTAGCAGATTTTAAAAGAAATTTTTCTCAAGATCAAACAGCACAATACTTCCATAGCTCCTGAAGTTAGTTCTTTGTTAAAAGGCACATCTGACATGTTTTTTTTAAAGTATCTCTATATCAGTTCTTTGGCATCTGTGTTTCTTTGCAACCATTACCCTAATTGTTATATATCATTTAAGGAGAAAATGCATGTACAGGCAAATTCTACCATTAACAACAGGAACTCATAACACAAATTAATGGTAGCACATGCCCTTTTGTGGTTAATATAACATTTACAAAAGCTTTTTGTTATCCATAGCAATATGCTGAAACTTCAGGATCATGTGGAAATAATTCTATTCACAGTCTCAGGAGGAGGCAAGAGTTATTAGCACAGAATATTTTGAATATTTAGATAACTTTAGATAATAATAACCTTAGATAAAGTAGTAGTTCACGCTCACATAGACATGCATGCTCTCCAACTCTCAGAGGAATCCTCAAAAAAGATCAGGGAGAAAAATGAGAGTTTGACTGAATCATACATTTGGCAGATAATGTATTTATTCTCTGATATGTGAAATGGTGTTATCCCCAGAGGGAATGAGTGCTTCATGTTGTAATAAAAATGAAAGAATTCAGTAAAAGGAAAGAAGGACAGAAGGAAGGAAGAAAGTTGAGAAGAAGGAAGGAAGAAAGGAAGGAAGGAAGGAAGGGAGGGAGGGAGGGAGGGAGGGTACTTTTCAAGATCTATGGATTTGTGATACCTGTTAAGAAATCATAGGTCATTTGACTTCTGATGATAGACATTGCTAGCATAATAAAAGGCTCTATGATGGAAAGCACATTGGCATTTTTAAGAAACAAAAATCAAGGCAAGTGGAGGTCATCGAGAGGTAGTGAAGTACAAATGAGAAAGTAAGAAAAGGGGCTGGATGGAGAAGAGTGGTTATGGGGAGAAATCAAGAATTCTGTTATGAATAGCTTATTATAGGTGGATATGTCAAATACAGCAGGCCCTCTGATAATATCATCTCATTCAGCATCATCCCATCTAATAAAAGGGTAATATGCAAATTAGACATCACTCTGTCACAAAGATGGCTACCCCCATAGCCATAAGCGGAGTCCATATCCACAAGATAGTGGTGCCCAGTCTGGCTCAGCCCCACCATTGAAGTGGTCTGGCCTGTTAGCCAGGCAGATGTGGGGGAGGCAGGGGGCCTGAGGGGCAGAACAGGTGATCAGAGGGGGCTGGGGGTCCACTGCCTAGGCCAGACACCTTCGCTGGAGGCCTCAAGCATGGGCAAGGGTGGAGCCGGTGATCCAAGGGGGCAGAGACAGAGCCCGTGAGCAAAAGGGTATGAGGGTGCCCTACCCAGGCATAAGGCCTGGGCCAGAGGCTCAGGCCTGGGCAGGGGCAAGGCTGGAGGTTGAAGGGGCCTGGGCTCCGCAGAGCCAGTGATCAGAGGGGCAGGGGTGGAGCCAGTGATCTCAGGGGCCTAGGGTCCCCTGCCCAGGACTGTAACACAGGCCAGAAGTTCAAGGGTGGAGTCATAAATGGAAGGGGTCTGGGGGTCTCCTGCCCAGGCCTGTAGCCTTGGCCAGAGGCTGTAGTGTGGCAAGGGCAGAGCCAGCAATGAGAGGGGGCAGGATAAGAGCCGGTGATTGCAAAGGCCTGGGCTTTGTGAAGCTGGCGATCAGAGGGGCTTGGGTGTCCCCTGCCCAGAGGCTGCCAGTAGAGAAAGGGCAGAGTTGGCAATGGCAGGGGCCTGGGCTCTGTGAAGCCAGTGATCAGAGGGGCAGATTTTACAAATCTTAACTCAGGCAGAGACTGCAAGCCTGGGCAGGGGCAGAGCCAATGATTGCAAGGGTCTGGGGGTCCCCTGCCCAGGCCTGTATCCTCGGCCAGAGCTTACAGGCCTGGGCAGGGGTGGAGCCGGTGATCAGAGTCAATTACAGAGGAAACACCTTTTCTGAATGCTCATTGGCTAAGCTCCCTGTATGCCACTGGTAATATTCTTAGTAACTTGGGTAATAAGAATTCAAAAAGGTGATCTAGGGTTTTTCCACCACACACCTGGAAGAAAAAAAAATGAAGGTCCACTGCTAGAGGGATAAGAAATGTCATAACTTGCCCTAGTCGGTTTGGCTCAGTGCATAATGCCTCAGCCTGCTGACTGCAGGGTGTGGGTTCAATTCTGACCAAGGGCATGTACCTAGGTTGCAGGCTCCTCCTTGGCTGGGGCCCAGATCAGGGCATATGCAGGAGGCAACCAATCAAAGTGTTTCTCTCACTTTGATGTTTCTCTCTGTTTTTCCCTTCTCTTCCACATGCTCTAAAAATCAATGGAAACATATCCTCAGGTGAGTATTAAAAAAAGAAAGAAAGAAAGAAATGTCATATCTTATGAAAGACACATCTTGAAAATGGCTAAAGAAAGTTGTCATTTTTTCATGGTGAAGGGATGGAGTCTGTGTTGATGAAAACACCTTGGTGGCTGCAGTGACTGGCAGTGGCTGCAGCAGTGGGGTGATGGGGCTGGTGGCTTCCCCTGATTAGCCTGGTTGCCTCCCAGGAGGTCAGACTGCGGCTTAAGCCCACTCCCCAAGGGGAGCAGGGAGCAGGCCTAAGTTGTCAGTGGGACACCTCCTGAGGGCTCCCAATATGCTGGGCTGAGGAACCCCCCAGTGCATGAATTTTGTGCACCAGGCCCCTAGTTCTATATAATAAAAGCCTAATATGCAAATTGTCCCCCGGGTAGTCATTCCAGGGAGTTGACTACTCGCTATGACATGCACTGAACACCAGGGGGCGGTACAAAACATGGTGGGCATCTGCAATGCACTGCGACCTCTTAGTGGCTACCTGTGTGAGGGGGTGACAGGATGGAGGTGCAGTGAGAATGCAGGGTGTCCCCTGAGCTTGCTCTTACTCCCCTTGCTACCCTCCTCCCCTGGATGCCAGGGCTCACACACCAGGAAGCCTCCACACTCAGGTGCCATGGGCCTGCAAGGAACCTGCCTGCATCTGTGTGACCTCTTCTAGGTGAGGCAGGCTACAGCTACCAGGACCACAGTCACCAGTCGGGCTCCCACTGGCCTCATACAGGAGCCTGCCTGCATGGCCGGCAGGGAGAGAGAACTGCCTGCCCAACTTCCATGTGGCCCAGAGGCCCAAGCTGCGCCCCAGCCCGCCATGTGCAGCAGCGCTCACTAGGGTGTGTGACTCAGGCAGAAGTATTCTGAGTTATTTAGATGTTTGGTGATTTTCTTTTGTGACTTCAAAATATGCCTTAGGAACTTAACTGTTATTTCTATCAACTAGCCTCTGGTAAAACTGATTTTGTTATGTGTCATTTCACTTAAAGGTGCGGTTTCCAAGAAACTATTGGTGATATTCAGTAGGGACTTACTGTACATAGTTGACTATATACCTCTGGATTTCAGGGGGAGGTCAGGGCTGAAATTTGGAATTTAGGAGTCATGAGCATGAAGGGTCGTGAAACTAAGTGAGATTATAGAAACAGATCAGCAGAGCCAGGGCACATAACACACAAACATATGCATATGCAAAAATCCTAACAAGGTAGACAGAGGAGGAGACCCAGGATGGAGGCCAGAGACCTCAACTGTTAGGATTGTGGAGAAAAAGAAGATTCAGTACAGGAGACTGAGAAGGACAGATGTGAAAGGGACAGAGACAAAGAGGGAAAGGAGGGAGGAGACCATTTCATGGCGGTCAGAAAGTATTCTGAGAAGAAGCAAGGGTTTGTGTTGGTCAAATTCAAATGATGGCAAGTTAGCAAAGCCCTTAGAGGAGTAACTGAAAAAAGGCATTATAATGTGAAATGCTAATGATTTTGAACTTTACAAGATATTCCTACCAATAAACCTCCTGAAGTTCATGGTGAAACAAGCATTCCAATCACATTTCATTGTTAATCTGCATTGCTGATTCCACTGTGAACTTTTAATTAATGTATAAAAGGAGTGCCTACATTGATTCATTCTAATCATTATAAAATAATTAGCATCTTGACTATGACTCAGATTCTGCATGTATAGATCTATGAAGTAAAGCATAATTAAAACTTGTATTAAATTCAGCATCTGTGTTTTAGAGAGTGACCTTATTGCCTCAGTAAAACCTCACTGAAATGTCAGCATAGCCACATATGTAAATGGAAAAAAAAATTAGCCTTTGATGGTTATCTTACAATACTCTTCCCACTAAGGGGAAATTGTGTTTCTGAAATCATTCATCTGTTTAGTCCTATTGATTATAAGGACATCTTAGACAAAGTCCATTATGTCTCTCAAGTTTTTAATTTGTATTCAAGGATAAATAACAAAATACTATAAAAGGTAAAATATTCTGTAGATAAAACATGTTTTAAATTGAACAACTACTGAATTATTATACAGCCAGGAGGACTCATTTCACCTACTAGATCAATTCTAGAATATTGCTTATTTCTGTAATTTTTATATGGTTCCTGTTTCTCCTGCTAGCTGAAAGGATTCTCATATCAGGAAATTGGGTTAGCCTAATTCCCCAAAGTTTACATCATGGAATAGAGTGGGAACTTAATATATACTTGGTGAATGAATAAATGAATGGACAGGTGGGAGCATAAAAGGAAGATAAAGAATATACAAAATTGCTTCCTTTTTAAGGGCTTAATATTAGCAAACAAACATTTTTCAATGGCTGATCTGAAAAGCAGATTGAGCGTGTGTGTGCATTTATATGAGAGAACAGCAAGATGGCGGCATAAGGTAAACACCGTAAATGCAGCCGTGAACAATTATTTCAGAAAAATCATGAAAAGAACACACGGACACCACTCGCACCCACAGGAAGGCTGGCTGAGTAAAAATCCTACAACTAGAAAGAATCTGAGACTTGGAGGAGTGGCGGAAGCAAAGTACAGAGGTACGGAGGTGCGCGCACGGGGCTCAGGGAGAGGGCTGGCGCCAGAGGACGCGGTTCTTTTCCAAAACGGAGAGAGCCACAAGTTCCCAGTGGCTCTGAACTCCAGTTCCAGGAAAGTTTCTGAGGACCCAGACACCCGAAGAAGGGGGACTGACTGGCACCGGGAGGAAATCCAAAGCGGGTTTCTCTCAGCGTTGCTTGCAGCAATTACTGTGGGACTCAGAGACCTGGTGTCTCTCAGCGCAGGGCTGAGAAGCAGCCATAGCTATTTGCTCTACCCTGCCCTGCAAACTCCCTGAGGCCCCGCCCCTCCCAAGCTGCCTCAGAGGCTTTTGCATATAAAAGACTGAGTAGCCTAAGGCAAAGGCTTAATCAACACCTCCTTAAAGATACAGGAGCCAGCCCCACCCAGTGGCCAGAGTGGGACTAACCTAAACAAAATAGATCCACAAGGAACACACTCGAGGCAGATGCAGTGAGCATAACAGCCCCACTGAAACATCTCTTGCCCCATAAGGGTGTCTCCAGCACAGAAGTTCTCCCACTGTAGACACAGCTGACTCTCATAACCAAGTGGCTTAGAGGTTAATTCCTCGCAGTGATCACCTAACTCAGAAAGGGAAGCAGCCAAAATGCAGAGACAAAGAAACAGGTCACAAATGACAGAAATGGAGGAAAGAAAACGATAGGATATAGAGGTCAAAACCACGGTTATTAGGTTTTTCAAGAAATTTCTAGAGACTGCCAATAAATTTAGTGAAACCGCCGATAAATTTAGTGAGATCCTCAATGACTCTAATGAGACCCTCAAGGATATGATAAAGGACCAACTAGAAATTAAGCATACACTGACTGAAATGAAGAATATTATGCAGACATCCAACAGCAGACGAGAGGATCGCAAGAAGCAAGTCAAAGATATGAAATATGAAGAAGCAAAACCCACCCAGCAGGAAAAACAAAAATAAAAAAGAAAAGAAGAAAAAAGAAAAAGGATCAAAAAGTATGAAGATAGTGTAAGGAGTCTCTGGGACAACTTCAAGCACACCAACATCAGAATTATAGGGGTGCCAGAAGAAGAGAAAGAGCAAGATATTGAAAACCTATTTGAAGAAATAATGACAGAAAACTTCCCCCATCTGGTGACAGAAATAGACTTACAAGTCCAGGAAGCGCAGAGAACTCCAAACAAAAGGAACCGAAGGAGGACCACACCAAGACATATCATAATTAAAATGCCAAGAGCAAAAGACAAGGAGAGAATCTTAAAAGCTGCAAGAGAAAAGCAGTTAGTTACCTACAAGGGGGCACCCATACGACTGTCAGCTGATTTCTCAAAAGAAACTTTGCAGGCCAGAA